>CM030838.1:14784552-14809552 GCA_018105865.1 Metaphire vulgaris | reverse complement strand
GGGCATCGGCAGCAGCAGCAGCTGCTGCTGCTGCTGCTCCTGCATCCGTCGAATACTGTGGACAGTTGATGTCCGCCACGAAGCAGTCGAAACCATCCGAAACACCACCACCACCACCACCCCCGCCGCCGCCGTCCCCACTGGTCACGTGATTGTTGCTCAGCTGAACGGGAAAAGGATGCACGGCGTGGGCTCGCCCGCGAACAGCGACAGCTGCCGACTTCCGGTCACGTGATACGACGGATACGCGTTGACGCTCCATCCTCCGTCGGTCCGGTGGGACGGCGAGATGGGACTCAGCGGGTGGGGCGGCTGCAGGTATCCGGGAGCGCTGGTGGCCGTGTCCGCCGTCGACGGCAAAATGGTGAATCCGGATTCGAAGCCGAATATTCTGAATAGTCGACTGAAAAGTGATGACGATGAGGAAGAGGATGATGATGATGATGATGACTGGGAGAGCGAAAGCCCTGCTGCTGCTGCTGCGCTTCCTGAAAATGATGCTGACGACCATTCTGTTCAATGGAAGCTTCAGAATCATGATGATAAGGATGGCAAACTACAACAATCAATCAATCAATCAAATAAATAAATCAATAAATCAATCAATCAATCAGTCGGTCAGTCAGTCATTCAGTCAGTCAGTCAGTCATTCAATCAAATCAATCAATCAGCTACTATCAAAATGCCCAGGGCATCAGCCGATGGCGCACCAGATCCAAATTGAATTAGAACCAGGTCAACAACAACAACAACAACAACAACAACGATGATTATGATGATGATGAGAAATTGACAAGTGCACAGTATACTCCTGTAGTCTTCGTGGACATTACTTGTTGTTCTTTATACGCTGATGTTAACAGCTCATCCATCGCTACTTAAAGCGCTACATAAAATGAGCATTTACAATCCCACGCTATACTCACTCAGTCCACCGGTCTCCAGTAATCGTCTCGAAGGAGAGGAGGAAGAGGAGGGGGAAGACGAACCGTTCGACGCATGCGCAGTGCTGCCGCTAGCGACCTCCTTGACCTTTTGACCTCTGTCCCTTTGACCCGATCCGTAGCCGACGTGATTGGGCGTGACAGGCGGGGTCGGCGGTCCCTGGGAGTCGTCGCCGTCTCCTCCGTCTCCTCCTCCACCGCCGACGAAGCTCCCGAACCCGACCCTGCCACCACCGCTGCCACCTTCGCCGCCGCCGTCGCCTTCGCCGCCGCCCAGGAAGCTGGCGGTCCCTTCCGCTCCGGCGTGGGAGGCAAAGAACGGCTGCTGCTGCTGCTGCAGTCGCGATGACGACTGCAGCACCCTGCACGGCGCCAGGTAAGAAGAAGAAGAAGAAGAAGACGGTAGGTAATTACCGGCGATGGCTGTGTGGTGGAGTCCCCCGGGCGGCATCAGGGTCGGTGGTGGAGGGCCGAACGCCGAGGCGGCGAGGGCAGTGACGTAAGAGGAGGCGCCGTGGTGGTCGGTGTAGTCGTTGCGGTAGACGCAGTGAACGCCCTGCTGTAGACCGGCGTCTACCGCCGCGCTATGATTCATCATCTGAAAAGCTCCGACCCTCCCTCCGACTCCACTTCCTCCTCCTCCTCCTCCGTTTCTGCAGGTGGTCGTGAGCTTCCCTCCACCTGTCGCAGGTGTATCCTTCGCTGCCGCCGCCGCCGTCGTCGCTGTCGTAGCAGCAGCAGCAGCAGCCGCCGATGTTGATCGTCCCTGAGGTCCTTTGCGTCGTGGCTGGTACTTGTATCCGGGGTGATCGGTCTTGTGCTGCTGTCGGAGTCTGTCCGCCTCCAAGACGAAAGGCTTTTTGCCTTCGTCGTTCAAAAGTCTGAAAACAACAGTCACAATAATACTGACTCTCTGCTGATAATTATATAGCTCAAGCCTGTCTGTCTGTCTGTCTTTCTGTCTGTCTGTCTGTCTGTCTCTCTGCCTATCTCTGTCTCTCTCTGTCTTTCCCTCTTACTTTCCAAGGTTATCCTTTTTATGTCATATCCTTTTTATCTCTCTCTCTCTCTCTCTCTCTCTCTCTCTCTCTCTTTCCTTTCGCTCTCTAGCAAATATAATTCTACGAATTCGCAAAGAAAAAGCAAATAAGTACAAACAAGCAAATAGGTAAACATTTTGAACGATTTGTTCGATTTGTTCGATTAGGCAAAAAAGGGGGTGGCGTCAGAATGCACTGCCCGTACACTGTACAAGCATTGAAACAGTCCAGCTCTCATACTGTAGATCTTTCAACTTCAAATATTAAAAATTTTCAAACCGCTTCATTAAATATTTGTCACGAATCTAGCGCGTAAATCGGCAATTAACAAAACTAAGTAAGTAAAATCTCGTGAATTTGTATAGCGCTTTCGAACTTGGTACCACAGTAGCTGCTTATTCTTTGGCACTTAGTCTAGATTGAAATAGTTATGGCAAAACGGCGGGGGCCAGTTAGGTGGGGTCAGTCTCATCCAGATGCTTATCATGGAAATTGATTGCGAAAACATCTCCTTGTTGTTCAATCATTTTTTAAAGCAAAAATTTTATGATATCGTGTCAAGTAGTCTTTCAAACTTTTGAAATAGGCACTTAGTGTTAAAAAAAATCATCATTTCACAAGATGCAAAAGCCCCATTAGGTCTATAGGTATTATAGGTGTATACTTGACAGGTGTTTACCGTTTGGTCGCATGTCATCCTACAAAAGTGAATCCGAGCAAAAATTGACTTCGGGTGATTTATTACGTCAGTGAGTTGGATAATTGGACGGTTGACATAATGAAGAACCGTCGGCCGACCGAAGGAGTCCGCATTGTTCACGACGCCGAGCGAACGAAACCTTTGATCTTGGGCCTGGCTAATTCGCCCGCCGCTGGGTCAAGGTCACCGCCAGCGCGTCTTGTTTTTAAAAACCAACCGCCGCAGACTGCTGGGGTCTTATGATGGATGTCGTTGAACGTACGGTCTTTAGAAATCCGATGGTTCTGACGCGTTGACGACGACGACGACGAACGCTTTGCCTTCTTCTTCGTCGGCGGCGGCAACAATAAATCGGCGTATGTGCGTTCAAATGAAAAAACGGAGACCAGACCCCCCCCCCACGCTGTCCCAAGGCCGCCGGGCCCGTAGGGGACATCTCCGTTTTTTCATAAATCATGCGATTTATTGACGCTTATGTACAGGTGAAAATTGTACTTCTTCTCCATGCAACGCGTCATATTTTTTCTGGATTTACTAAAGCCGACCGTGGACGTTGCCGCCCCAGACAGTTTCTTTTTAAAAACAAGAATTGGCAAAGGCAATTAGTCAAGATCGAGAATTTTCGTTGGCTTTGGCGGCGACAAAGAGAACCATCGTCCTTCGCGAAAGACCGATGATTCATAATCGATTAAATTTTATAGCGACATCCATCAGACACCCCTTGGAGCTGACTACAGTCTCAGGCGGTTGGATTTTCATAAGGGGGTGCTATGCCGCCGCAAAAAAAGATCATCGCCGTCGTTTTGACGCTTTGCCAGTGCTGACAAGCAAAAAAATGGTCGTCACCTTCATGACCCAGCGGCGGGCGAAATTCCAGCCAGGTCAACCAACCCAAAACCGTGGGTCCGCTGGATTAAGCAAATTTCGAAACACAATGAAAAAATCGGGGTCGTGAACAATGAGGGGGGCCCCAAACTCTCTTGGCTACGGTCGGCTATACACTGTGGTTATTCATTATGTCAGTAGTTTCAACCAATCATCCAACTCACTGTTTTTCAATCTAAATCATTTAACTCAAAAGTTTTTTCTTCGGATTCAGTGAAATGTTAGGATGACTAACGTCACTTAACCAAACATTGAAAACACGTTAAAATGCCTTTGACGGTCGAAAATCCTAGTGGTGCAGTATTTCAGAGTCGGGACAGTGGGGGTGAGGGATGAATCATACCAGCGGGGCGCAGAGGTTTTTGCATCTTGTGAAATGATTTGATTTTTCCCCGCCATGTACAGAGTGGGAATGTGGAGCCTATTTCAAAAGTTTGAAAAACTGAGTAATTGATTTAGTGTGCCATGGGCGAATGCTTCTGTGCATTATTAAGTGGCGCTATAGAAGTTTAGGATTAGATTAGATTGACTGCAATTTCCCCAGTTCCGTCTTTCTCCGGTATGCAGAGAATGGACAAGCTGGCAATACTCTCAAAATCATCCTCTGAACACCAAAAACTTCGACACCCAGACCAAGTGACTGGAGCAGTCTCAGCTGGACTTTTCATTAGAAATTTGAAGACACATTTATTTAATATTGGATACGAACTGTGTTAAGCGCTCTTGTTGTAGGCCTTAGCCTTGTCTACTGCGCTATATAAATTGTCAATCAATAAATAAATAAATCCTATCCTGTGGGAGCTTTTCTCTCGTCTGTTCTCACTCATATTTTTCACGAGTACAGGATTTAATTGGCACAGAGCAACAATTTAATGCGTACTTCGTTTATATCTAAGATGGTAATCGTAAATGCCAGACAATGTCATATTTATACCTGTAACAGCACTTTGAATTCAATGTGCTGGCCTATAAAGCAACGTCATGCGGGTCATAATATGATGTCCACTCCGGGACGATATAAACAGGCGATTGGTCGATATAAGAATATCTTCAGTCGCCGACTCCCGAACTTAAACCCGAATTGGCTGGATGGCTCTGCGCCAACCCAACACGGTAAACATTAGCCAACCAAGTCATCGACGGACTTTTATCGATAATTATTATCTTGGGGACTCCTCCTTATAGTCTTTTATTTTTTTGATGAGCGATGCCTAAAACTTAGTTCGCAAATAAATTGAATTCATCTTCAACCCTCTGCAGACGATCTGTTGCGTTTTGGACTCAGCCTGCTCAGTGAGCAAATGATTAGGGGATGAGTAACCAGCCCAAGTGTTAGGTGGTTTAAGATCTCACGACTGGATGAAAGAAAGCTTGTTTTACATTCTTCAAATGCGTGGAAAGAATTTGAATTTTTGTCGCTAGGGGTTGGCATAAAGTTGAAATTGGCTACAATTTCTACCGCAAAAGGAATGTATTTTTAAAAGAATTAAAGACTTGGAAAGAGTTAGTGCAAATTGCCTCGTCTTCCCGTAGCTGCATGTGTGCATAACGCATAGTCTACGATATGGCGAAGATAAAGAAGACGAAGACAACAACGATGATTATGACAGCGATGTTCCTATTTCATCATAACTCTTCGTATCACATGCTGATAGACTTACTGCCCCACATGCGTTCGTTATTTGCTCAACTGCGACGCCTACAATAACTTATCGCTCGCGTCTAAGCGGCACTTGTAAAAGGGCAATGGTGCTAATGGATGAAACTCACGGTAAAAATTTGATTGAATCATGGATAATTTCATTAATGAGCAAAATCACGGCGTGTCGCCTTCCGAGTGAACTGCAACTGTAAGAGGGTAAAGAAGTATAAAACAAGGTCATATATATATATATATATATATATATATATATATATATATATATACTGTAAAAGGATAACACGTATAAGACAAGATCATTTGAAAGTTAATTGCAGTGTTTTGGCTGACACTGCAGTGAGCATCAACGGAATTGAGTCTACTAAAATTTACCAAATTATCGCTCACCATTGACAAAATACAATATTAACAAAGATAAACACATATTATTTATATTAATTTATAATTTACATTACTAAAATAATTATAATTTTTAACAGTGTACATATAGGGTTGGCAGGTGTCCGGTTTTTAACCGGACTGTTCGGTAATTTGCCTATTTGTCCGGTGAAAAAAATTGAAGCAATACCGGACATTCATGTGTCCGGTATTTACTTGGAAGCTACCAAAGAGGCTGTCCATTAATGACGTCAACAATTTAGGGGGAGGGGTTTGAAAAAGTTTGACAGTTGTTGACAGGAGGAGGAGGGGTCAAGAGAAGTTGACGTCAACAATTTTACTTTTTACAAATAATGAGAAAATATGAAATTTCATGGAATACTACTTACTACGATGGAAAAAAGCATGGCAAAGAAGGTCATCACCACCACATTTTGACACTCGATGAGCAAAACAGGGAAAAATGGTCATCACCACAAAAATAATAACCTTGTTATTGGGACCTGTCATTGATCTTGGGGAGTATCAAAAGTTTTTGACGTAATTATGGGGGGAGGGTAAGTGAAAGTTGACAGTTGTTGACAAGGGGGACGGGGTAAAAAATTGCCCAAAAATTGTTGCCATAATTAATGGACAGCCCCAAACTACAGCAAGCAAGTCACTCCCAGACTAATAAAATGCAACATTTTGGCTATAATTCTCCTCTACGACTATAAATAATATCATATGTTTGGGAAACCCAAAACCTAAATTGCATTATTAAGCAGTCAAAAACCAATAATTGATTATTAATTTTAGGCAGGGTTTCCCAAACATTTTAGGACCGCGGCCCTTTTAAGCGGTTTTGTAGCGTGCCGCGACCCTAATCATAGTATGCAATATAAAAAAAAATATATTAGGCCATCTGGTGAACAAACTCATATGCTATTGGCCATTTGGCCAACTTGATCTATTGACTACATGAAAGAGCCTTGAATAAAATTTAATGGCAAAGCAAAAGCTCTGATTCAATTCGAATGAAAATATGCAAACATATTAGGCAAAATTATTCATATTTTGCGAAATAAGGAAAAAGGAGAGAAATAGATATTGAAATTCTTGAAAATTATCGTTTTAAAATGTTGCCAGGAACATACCTTTTTTACGCGTCTTAAAAATCCTATGAGTATGGCAAAATCGCTTAAACGCTTGGCAAGATTTGTACTATTCAATGATTCCCTATTGTTAGTGGAGTTTCAGGGCAAAATGGACGGAATATGCTTTCCTTGCGTTATTTCAAAATAAGATTGATTTTTAAAAGTACAAGTATTGTCATTTGCAGTGCATAATTTCATAGGTCTCCATTGGTTCAAATGCTATTGGTCAGTTTACATAATTAAAATTTTATTGTTTTATTTACAATATGTGTTATTTGAGGCGCTGAGGACCAAGCAAGTAAATTTCGAGAAAATGGATATAGGCCTAAGGAAAACGGGTGTAAAAAAGCAGATTTGAATTTTCGAACGAACTTGTAAAATCACCAAGTTACAATTTATTAGCTTTGTCAAAATATATATTGCACAATTTGTTCCTTGATTCATCTTGTTACGTTTGCATTTGTTGCTACCTACACGGGTGTTCGGTATTTTGGAGTATGGCAACCCTAACCTACATAATGAATCGATGATTAATATTGAATAATATTTAATTGTTTATTAATAAATGAAATTGCGTGTATAGTCATTAACCATGGTAAAATCACGGCCGTGACGCAAAATCACGGCAGTGGGTTGAAATCACGGCACACGGATAAAATCACGGTATTCACGGAAACCGTAATTTCGTGAATTTCTTGCACCCCTAGTAATGGGGTTTCAATGGATGACATTGATGCTGCAAATGCATGGGAAAAGTTGAGTTAAGCCAAAATGGCATGACATCTTCATTACGAGTTGATTCCAGAAGTCAAACTACAGTATAGAGTTCACAGCATTAACATACATACATACATACATACATACATACATACATACATACATACATACATACATAGGCTACATACATACATAGGCCTATACATATATGCATACATGCTTCTTCCTGTTTCATAGTTTGACTTGCTGTTGCCCCGCTCACATTGTGACTTATCTCTGGAATAGACCCTGGTCTTATAGGGCCTATGGTATAGATTGGAGCACTTGCATGGTGCTATACAGGGTGGCACAAAAGACGGTCTATATTAAATGCAAACCTAAATGTGACTAGTCCGGATTTTTGCGCCACCCTGTAGAAGTTCATAATCTATGTATCTACTATCTATATATAAGCATATATATATATATATATATATATATATATATATATATATATATATATATATATATATATATATACTGTATAATGTACTGTGTCCACTTTCAACGTTATACGAAACAGCTTTCAAACGACCTATTCTATAATAATGTCGTAAAGCTGACGATCAAGCTGACATTTGTGTCAGAATTTATGTTTAAAGTGTCCACAATTGGCTTTTTCACTATATGACTAGAAAGATGCTCACTTCGCTCGCAGTGCAGGATAATAATACTAATCCAATACCTATACCTAATACCCAATCATTGAATTCATGCTGAACAACGTTTCAATGATGTACATACTCACCTAGCCAAGCTCTGCGCCACATAATAATTAGGCCTATCTACGTTAAAATCACGCAACTGTGACCATTTGTGACGCTGTACACGTATTTTTTGTTTACGTTAAAATGTACGTTAAAATTTGCTACGAACAATTGTTACCAATAGCAACGTCGTCGCACGCTACGAACAATTGTTACCAATAGCAACGTCGTTGCACGCCCACCCCTCTGACGCTGCAATGACTCGACTAACCGTGCTAAACGTACGCTTCGTCAAACGCTTCTTCGTCAACCAATGAGAACGCTTGAAGGATACAGACATACAGAACAAGGATCTTAATATTATAGATAACTGTGATGGTTGTCCCTCTGACTCAGCACAAGGTCCAGGGGCGTAGCGACGGGCGGTATATCGGTATATATACCCCCCAACTCAGTCTACCTTAACGATTTTTATGTTATTTATATGTGGTTATATGTAGTTTATATGGTTTATAGTTAAGGTTTATATCCCCACCCAAACACTTTACCCTCCCAAATCAAATTCCTGGCTACGCCACTGACAAGGTCAGCGATTGCATCCATATTTTTCTCAGTTCGTATACAGAACATGTTGCAACCGCTAAAAACAATTCGCGCGACTGAACCGTATCTATCGATTTTCCGAAGCAACCAGTCTAAATTACCGAAACACGAGTTTTTGTTTGGAAATTCTGCCAACAATTTATGAGCACTGTACCTTATTTCTTAACGCAATGCCTTAACGATATGCTTATCTTCTTCGGTAAACAGCAATTTTAAACTTTTGAATTTCCGAGTGACGTAAATTTCGTCAAACCTAAGTCACCGCATTAAGGCTCAATGTAATATACAGCAATATAATGTAGGTTATTATGTTGATAATTTGTGGGATTTTCCTACTCCAAAAATCATAAAATTATTTCTATACTCGTAGTTATAAAAGTTGCGCAGGAAAAACTATTGGCTTGGTTATTTACTGGACATAGCGCACATATAAAACTAATACATAACAAAATTAATATATAATCAATATATGAGTATATATTTATGACATAACAGGAAATAGCAGAACGCATTAAATATAAAATAATATCGATGACCTATATAACTCACGTCATATATACATCAAAACCAGTCTACCTACGAAGAAATCTGATGATCCCACAACATCCTCCATCCACTCATCTCCTCATGTTACTCTCCTTCGTCTTCTGAATCAGTATTTCCTCAAAATTTGCAACGTGCCTTTTCATATGTTGCACCAGAACTTTGGCTTTGGAACTCAATTCCAGCATCCCTCCGCTGCCTATACATGCACCATGACCACATAACAAATTCTAAGTCACAATTTCCTTCCATTCTTGCAACATCTACTCGATTTTTTTCTAAACTCAAACAATTTCTCTTAAAAAATAATGTCTTCCATTATTAGTTGTAACGTCCCGACTCCCAACCACTGGCCCTTGGATTAAATTGACCCTGCGTGAATGACCTCACCCCTTTGGCTATAGCTAGGCTACTTCATTCTGAGATTAAGCGCCTAAGAATAAGAATACCGGAGCTACTTCGGTGCTGCTTATGAAAGCGCTATAGAAGTTAACGAGATTTTGCTTACTTACTTACAGATATATATATACCACAACTGTATATGCATATATACTGTGTGTGTATATATATATATATACTGTATATATATATATATATATATTTAATATATATGTATAATTGTATATATAGCTGCATATATATTTATATATATATATATAATTGTATATATATATATATATATATATATATATATATATATATATATGCCTTTTGGATTTGGATATGTCACTGCCATTCGGATATATTGACCATTGCCTGGCTGATCATTTCCATCTTTCTCATGGTTATGTTAAGAAAGGCTAATCGCCTGAGAATTTGTAACTAGGGGCCTACTAACTACTGTTGTACTACTTTTCAAAGCGCTATATAAATCCACGAGATTTTATTTACTATATATATATATATACTGTAAATATATATACTGTATATATATATATATATATATATATATATATAGAGAGAGAGAGAGAGAGAGAGAGAGAGAGAGAGAGAGAGAGAGACGTCATAGCACTTCACATGGGGTTGTCAATGACTAGTGTGAGGGGGTTAGGGTGAGGGGAATTGGCCCCCAGATCCCGTCTCGAATCGAGTCATGATGGCTTTGTTATATGTATAGCTAATTGCTGGAAATTCGAACGAGGACCGACTGACCTCCAGAGCTTCCCGAGCGTCTTACTGAGCTCGGCGTTGTGAAGCTGCGGGTACTGCGAGGCCAGCTTCCTACGGGCCGCCTGAGCCCAGACCATGAAGGCGTTCATCGGGCGCTTGATGTGCGCCCGTCGCTTGTCGCTGGCCCCCGTGCCCCGCACGGGCATTGGAATCGCCGACCAGTCGTAGCCGCTCAGGACCCTGCTGACCGCCTCCTGTATCTGCGCCGGAAGCAGCGACGACGAGTCCCTTCCGGAATCGGCGCCCGTCGTCGTCGTCGTCGCCGTCGTCGCCGTCGTCCGTTTCCGCTGGGTCTGACCTTCGGCACCGGAAGTGGTCGACTGGCGGTGGTCCCTGAGCGGCGGCGGCGGCGGCGGCGGCGGCGGCGGTTCTGTATCGTCCGTTGTTTCCGGTTGCGTTGTTGCTGTTGTTGTCGTTGTTGTTGCTGTTGTCGTTCTTCCTTCCTTCGTTCGGTTCATCGCTGCGTCAGAAGTGCGCGTTCCTTCGTGCACTCCTTCTTCTCCTGCTCCTCCTGTTTCTCCTCCTGCTCCTCCTCCTCCTCCTTCGTCTCTTTGAGAGGAGTGCGGACAGTCGAATCTCAGGATGTTTTCTATCTGTTTCCTCCTGCTGCTGCCAAACAACGACATCCGGGACATTTCGAATTCGGTCTCGGTGTCGTCTGCTTTTATAAGCCCCGCTCTCCGTTCTGTATACTTGGGTCTGAGACACCTGTCAATCAATCTTATAGCTCGTCGTGTTGCGACAAGCGTCGTTTAGAGTTGTTTTAACTCACGTCGGCCACTTAAAGCCGAAGAAAGTTTCTGGCCCCCGCGGGGCTCGGTTCGGTCACGCCTACTTCGGCGGGTGACCCAAACACGGGGCGTAACGAACATGGCACGCTCGCTCTCGACTTCTTCGACGCGCCCTCGGAGTCAGCTTGACAACCCTTTCTCAGCGCGTAGGACAGATGACGATGTATATACGATGCTTGTTGTAATCTGCACTGACTTACAAGTCAGTTAGCGGTTTGCCAGTGTTGCCACATCCATGGGCGTAAACTTTGATGAAAATATGGGGAGACCTAACCCCGGTTCTTTCCAGGGACTGTTTTAAGAAAAAATTATCACTGCACTAAACTCAGAAAATTTGTGGACATCCGAGCAAAAAAACAAGTAAAAAGGTCGTCTGGAAAATGTAGGCCTATCACTGCACAAAGCACAGAAAATTGCATTTTACCACTGCACATTTTCATTTTATCACTGCTCAATTTGTGTATCACTGCACGTTAAAACAGGCCCTGGTTCTGTCCCCTTCCTTATGGTGACCTCTCAAAGAGTGGGGGCTCGAGCTAAGAGGCCTGATAAAAGTTTGCGCCTATAAGATCACGTCAGACATGTAGGTTATAAGCTAGAAAGCAGTTGTTGGGAAAAGTTTCGAAAGAGCCAGGTTCATTAACGAGCAGACCTATACTGCATGCATAGCGGTGTAACCCATCTTCAGCATGGCTGGCACCAATCATCGGTGAATAAATGAACAATTGGATAAATGATACATATATGCCTACTTAACCTTTATATTAAAGCCGGGGTGGGTGTTTAGGACTAAATGTCACAACAAGATTGTTTTGTGCATAGACCTTTTTCTCTCTGTTTAGATGGAAGGATAAGTTCACATGAATTTTCAAGAATATTATTTTACTGCCAATTTTATCACATATGGTGTTGCCACGTTTTGGTGATTAGGGCTGAAACTTGCTTGTTGTACTATATATTGCGACATGATAATTGAGTAGCCCATATGCAAAACTATAATATTTACAGGAACTTAATTCTGGGGGGACAAAAAGTTTACTATTTTTCTTATCTACGATGTTTTCTCTTATTTACGGTGTAGGCTATTATTTATAGTTATTTTTTGTCACATTGACTTTTCGGAGTCTTTATTGAATTCCAGTGACTGTTATCAGAAGTTCGTCTAATTTCTCCGTTTATGCTTTTGCAATTTGTGATAATTTGACAGTTTTGACTTGCTGATGCATGGAGCCACAGGCGGGCAGGCATTCAATAAGAGGACACGGACCTCCCCGGCCACCCAGGTGGAACCGCCACTGCAAAGAAAATCGATACTGCATGAGGAATCGATAATGTATAGATACAAAAATAGTTAAATAAATATGAACCCACATTTAAATATAGTTATACAAATATAAATATTCGAATATAAATTAGTTATATGCATGCAGCCAGGGTGCGATTTGTGACCTCGAGCAGTGTGGGGGGATATGTCGAGCTTGGGGATGTAGTTGTTGGGAAATGTAGCAGTGGGGGGATGCAGTGGTGGGGGGATGTAGCAGAAGGGGGATGCAGTTGGGCAGTGGTGGGGGAGATTCCCCCCTCCCCCCTAATTATCAATTGGCGGGGGAGGTGTCGTAAACTCTGGGAGTCCCCTGCCAAAAAAGTCTGACAAGCGAAAAAGGTCATTCCATATAGCTTAAATGGGGGGCTGCGGGGGTGTCGGTCTCAAATTGGGGGTGTTGGGAGGTGTTAGGGGAATGTAAATATATCCCTGTTCGCAAGCAAGTTTTGCTGCGAAGAGATTTCAGATTTCCAGTTGCATATACAAATAGCGTGATTTACAATCCGCCTGGCTGCTGCTGCTGCTGATGATAAAAAATCTTTTCCGGTCAAGAGCATCGCGGGTAAAAAGTTCGGCGTAACTGAAGACGAAGTCTCTTGAAATCTTAGACGCGATTCCCATGCATGTCACGACCGCGTCACGACGTCATGTCTCGTCGTCAAAACAAGACGACATCGAGACCTTTGAATTCGACCGAATATTATCAACCGTGCCTCGAAGGAACAGCGTTCCATTTCACTGTGTCTTTCGTCAAAGCGTTCAGCAGCAGCAGCAGCAGCAGCAGGCCAGCAGCACTTACAGGACATACAGCTTGCCGAGTCAGTTAACATCTTTGTAGCCGGTGGCAGAGTTGGAGCGCGTGATAAAACCACGTATCGAGTAACAAGCCGATCCCGGGGGCTGTCTTCGAGTTGCGTCCGAGAATAAAAGACCGGTTTTGTCCTCGGACTTCGCCTACGCCAGCCAGCCAGCCGGGCGATTTCCCGCCGTATGCACTGAAAACAGAGGGACTCCGTTGTCTCGAGAGTTTATATAACCTTTCCTCCTGTGATCATCGCGTTGAATTATTGCTGCTATTTTTACTTTCGAACATATAGGCCTATGTGACTATGTGAGCATGCAGAACGAATAAATGTATGCCTAACCAAGTAATTCTTCGAAAACTCTACAGTATAGTAAGAAAAAGAAACAAAGATGATTACACAAGATTGGCGCGTGATCTCAGATTTAATTGACACCCCCTTTCTATTATTAGCATCCGGTGTTGACGTCATCTTCCAGATAAACTGCAGAGAACTAATTCTAAGTGGTTCCATCTTAAAGTTTCGATGTCACGTCTTTAAAAAGTTATCCTCTGTTTCGCATTCTTTTCTTCGAAGTATATAGGGGATAATAGGCCTAATATATGACGTTGTAAGGGATAACTTACCGGATAAGTTACTGAAATCATGTGACCTGGTTTAAATGAGAGAAAATACTATTGGTTTACAGCAAGCCTTTCAGATATATTCCACGAAAACAACATGGTTTGATATTTTAAAAATAGGAATCGAAAAAAACTGTTTATGAAACAGGCAGAAGTCAAACAAGATTGCGTCATTTAAGTTCTGAACTCACTTTAAGACGTAATTGGTTAATTTTCCATCGATAATCAAAACCTATCTCAGATTAACAGATATATGTGTAGTCTGTATTAAATTTCTTTGAGTTATTGGACTCTTATTTGAAGTTATTTCTCCAGTATTCAGAAGAAAACATTCCCTCCACCCCCAACCTCCACCCTCCCAACCCCCATCCTCACCCCAATCTCAGTGGACGAACCCTACCACTCGTTACGGGTCGACAGTTTGGGTATTAAACTTTTCCAACATCATCTGCGGACATCAACTCCGCCGTAGCACGCGCACACACACACACACACACAAACACAAACAGACAGACGATCATCGTCTTTGATACGGACGCGTCTTTAAACAAACACAATAGTTGTCAATACACGGGCTTCAATGAAGTTGAAGAGTAAAATGTTTTAAAACCAGTTTCGCATATACTTGTTGGGCTAATGCATTTACTGACGCGTATAGAGTAATGAAATCGTATTTAACAGTTCAGATGTGACTAAACCTACAGTAACACCCAAACGTTAAAACTCTACGTAATTCTATATTCAACTCCAATCCAAAACAACGATTTCAGCTTTCTTCAGCTTTCACGTTCTCACAGCGACTTGGCACGGGTTACTTGCGCCTAGCAGTCTTCAGTTTGGCGAAATAGGCCTCGATGGCCGCCACTCCCCTCCGGCACACGTCGATCGGCGGATGAACGAGGGGGTTTCCGTCCAAGGCCAACGACGGGGTGTGACCTCGAGTACCCCAGTCGAGATTCCGGAGATCCCCGAAGTCGACCGGAAGTCGATCGATCCGGTTGAACCCGATCCAGAGCATGCGAAGACCGCCGACGTCGCAGATGGAGTCGGGAAGCGAGCGCAGACGATTGTAGGCGAGCAGGAGGCTGTCCAGGCTGTGCAGGTGCGATATCTCCGGCGGTATTTCCAGCAATCGGTTGTTGCTCAGGTCGAGAAAGCGTAGTTCGCCCAGCGCCTGGAAACTTGTAGGAAGTCTCTCTAAGGCGTTGTTGCTCAGGTGAAAACTCGACAGGTTACGGAGACTGCCGAACGCCTCCGGAAGAAACCGGATGGAATTGTTGCTCAGCGACAGGCGTTCCAGGTGCTGGAGGTGGCAGATCTCGTCCGGAATCGCGTCCAGTTCGTTCGTGTCCAGGACGAGGATTCGCAGATTGACCAGCTGTCCGATGGCTCGAGGAACGGCGGGCAGGTGGTAGTCGATGCACGCTTCCCTCTCGGGGCTCAGAACGAGAACGTGGATCTCGACCAGCTGGAAGACTTCCTCCGGCAGGGGATCCAGTTCTTTTCCGCACAGTTTGAGCTTTCGAAGTCCCGCGAAGTGCGGATCGTCTGTTTCGACGCGAAGACGTAACTTCCTCAGTTTCGACGACGACTCTCGAGACGACAACGGCTTTCGGTGCATGGCGCGACCGCCACTGAAAACACCAATGTACATGCGTTCGGTCAGGGTTACTTCTAGGATTGTGAATTCGGGGGTGTCGGTAAAATATTGGTGGGGGGTGTTCGTGGGCTATTTAGCGTACATACCACTGTTATATTAGAAAATTTGGGGCGTCGACTTCAAATTGGGAGCTTGGGGGTGTTAGAGGGTGTACAAATTTCCCTGGGTTGGGTTAATCCATGGGCTCCCACACATTAGGGCAAGAGAGTGCACTTGCTCCCCACCCCCGTGGAAAAAGGCAAACACCAATAATATCACAGTGAAATTTGAAAACCTTGCCAAAATTTTGACCATGACCATTGTGGTTTGCACCTCCTGAAAAAAATTAAAAATTTCTGTGGGCGACCATGGGTTGGGTTGGGTTAGATTGGGTTGGTTCAGAAAATAAGTCATGGTTTGAGAAATTGCAATGTATTACGGGGGTGGGTCGGGGTGGGTCAAGTGACCCTATTGTCGGAATGGGTTGGGTTGAATTGGAGATTTGTTGGGTTGGGTTCTAGAAATGGACCCATGGACATCTCTGGATCACTTACCGAAATCGCGACACACACACACACACACACACACAACGCTTCAAGGATTCCTTTTGTCGAACGTATCTTCAGTTATTCAACTCATAAACTATCGAGTCCATACTAATTTGTCATTCAACCCCGACTTCGATGAATCCTATAGACTCTCTTTTATCTTTTAATATACAAAATATACATCTGCATGGCTCTTGGTCAAACACTCGACAACTGCGCTTTAAGGTAAGTATTCAATATTCGAGAACTGCCATCAGATAAGAACAGTGCTTTTTGCGGTTCGTATTTTGGCGTTTGGAGTTGAAGTCTTAATCACCGAAAGGCCGCAAAGAGACTGTCAGCTGTGGCGCTGATCGATCGAAGATTCGGAATCCAGTTTATGTACCAACAGCCGCCAAGTTCAACCTGTTAGATGACGCCTCACCTCCGCCGAATCGATCAACAGGTCATCCAGGTCACACGCGAAGCGCGTCATTAGCGGACACCCAGCGTTCGAAAAGAGAGGAAGGGAGCTCCAGACCGACTTAAGGAGATGTAAACTGCTTTTAAACGTTATTTTTGTTGGGTGGAGGAAGAGGAGAGAGAAAAGGGCGCAGAAACGTTTTTATAGATTTGCTTATGGCAAAATCTGTTTACGATAAAGTCGTTTAAAAGGCCGTTTCACTATTATTATTATTATTATTATTATTAGGCTCCCGGATTATTATCCCATTATTATTATTATTATTATTATAGCTCGCCGTTACTACTACTACTACCCCGCGTTAGAACGGTCTTATCCGCCCACTACTACTGGGGCACTACTATGGCATGAGCCCCAGCGGGTCCCTGCACCCAACGGTACCGAATCTTCCGTGACCGGTACCGAATTTACTACTACCGAATCTTCCGTCTACGAATCTTCCGTCCCGAATCTTACTACCGGTACTGAATCTTCCGCTACTGGCGCTGTTCGATCGCCCACGGAATCCAGTACTGCTATGGGCATTACAGCCGCTACTAAAAACCAACCACTAGTACAGTTTGCGGCCTCCTACTATTATTATCGTCATCGTCATCCAGGTCTGTTGTTGAACGCAAGATTGATGTGTTTTAAATACAATGAAGGAAGGGAGAGAGGCTCAGGATAATCAATCCAGCGGCAGATTTATTCTTGCACTTTCAATTATTTATCTGGGTGCACTCAGCACAGCACAGAAGCGTTTTTGGCAGATACACAATTTGGCAATGAGCAATACTGCTGGTCTGCTACTACTACTACTACTACTAAAGTCGTTTACTACTAGCACTACTACTACTACTATTACTGCTACTACTATTACTACTACTACTATTATTATTATTATTATTATTATTATTATTACTACTACTACTACTACTACTACTACTACAACCACCACCACCACCACTACTATTACTGCTACTACTACTACTACTACTACTACTACTACTACTACTACTACTACTACTACTACTACTACGATTACTACTACAGTTGAACTTCGTTATAACGTACTTATCGGGTCTGTAAAATTTAGTACGTTGTATCCAAGGTACGTTTTATCCAATACTTTCCAGTACGGTAGCACTTCACACAGGACCGTACATTTCGGTGCGCTATACCGAGGATTTGTTATAAACGAGTCCGTTTTAGCGAAGTTCTACTGTACAGTATTACTGCCACTATCATCGCTGTCAGTGTTGCTTTTGTTGTTAAACGCTGGTTTAATGTGGCTGCTTAAGTAGGCCTACAGTAAAGTCAATTACGTGAGCTCAGCACAACAATTGAAACACAACGGCGTATTGCTGCCACTTGCGCTTTTGAAAATACGAATCAAAACAGTCGATAATATTGTGAGACCTGGACGATTTCCAGAAGATTCGACCGCGATACACAGAACTTTCACAAGATTTCCATGATGCAGATGATAATATGACATCAGTAAGTTTCTCTTCAGCTAATTCAATGCTACTAGCACTTTGTCTTTAATCGTAGCACGATTTCCATAATCGGTAACGCGTTAATAATTATCGTCCTGGCATAAATTCTTATAATGACGGTCTTGAAAACGCTGAAAAATCGTTCTATACTACACAGAGAAAAAAGTTGTGTAACGTTACACCAAGACTTGGTGGTAATTCAGCTGCCACCATCGCTTGGTGTAACCTTACACCAAGCGATGGTGTACTCAAAACGCGAACCAGGTGTAAAGTTGACACCATGCTTTGGTGTAACCTCGGGAAAACTTGGTGTAAGTTAACCCCAAATTTTGGAGTAAATTTACCCCGAAAGCAGGAGTAGAGTTACATTAACATTGTGTAAAGTTGACACCATGCCTTGATTTAAGTTTCCCCCTAAATTGTTTTAAAGTGGAATAGTGGATACATACAATATACAAAAGTACAAAGCAACATAACAAAGTAAACTAAGTTTACACAGAAAGCAAAAGTAGGGTTATATTTAATATATTAATATTGCGTTGCCTGCAAAATCTGAATCAAAATTTAGGATTTCTAAACCGGCGATAGACCTGGACGTGCTAAACTCACTATCCTAATATTCCCTTTCCTTAACGTTTTGCGCCATATACAGAATACTTGTTTCTTTGTTTCTCTACGCTATTTGGGTAATTATCATCTATGTATTATTTCTATAGGACCTCAGGCTTATTTATTATTGATTATTAATTCTTTTCACTGCTATTTTCTGATTTCGCCACACTATAGGTTACTCGAATAGGTAACATTTACACTTAAATTAATCGTAACGTTACACAAAATTTTCTCGGTATACACTTCAGTGTAACCTGGTGTAATTCTTATAATGACTAAGGTAACATTTACACTTAAATTCATCGTAACGTTACACAAATTTTTCTCTGTGTACGTTTGGCTCTCAGGCTAGCTTTAACCACCTACTCGGAACTACTCGCCTAGGATTTGTGAACGTTTAAGCTATCTTGCACACAACAGCAGACAATTTCAGCAAAAATACCAACAGCAGCATTGGCAGGTCGCTTTAATCGCTTTAAATACTACAGTGCTCGACTACGGTATATACTGTATTTTCAATTGTAAGGTGTCCTAGCAGTACGTATACGATATGCCAGCATAATCAGTTCATGACGACGACGACGACGACGATGATGATGATGATGATGATTATTATTATTATTATTATTATTATTATTATTATTATTATTATTATTATTATTATTATCGACTTTTGTGGTCTGCATGGACAAAATTGGGTATTTAGTTACATTGAGACGAGCATAGGTAGCTTAATTAATAGATACCACTTCGAATTATTGTTCTTGCGGGGATATTATTTTAATGCTGCTTGTTGGGGGAGGGGTTAACCCTAGTCCCAAACGTTCGTCACCTGACCAAATGCAGTATAAAAAATATTACGCTCCTATTCGTGAATCCTGTGGTCGTGGATTGTAAAGGTGACGCCATTTTAAAAGTCCTCGCCGCTCCCCTGGTGCTAAGACCTGGCTACAGCCACTGTTACCAAATTTTAAGTAAATACACTTAT
Source organism: Metaphire vulgaris (assembly GCA_018105865.1). Taxonomy (NCBI): domain Eukaryota; kingdom Metazoa; phylum Annelida; class Clitellata; order Crassiclitellata; family Megascolecidae; genus Metaphire; species Metaphire vulgaris. The sequence goes on along the minus strand of CM030838.1, from coordinate 14,789,761 downwards.
AGATGCAACATCAATAGAATCTAGACACGGCCATTCAAGCCCCCCGAGCAATGAAAATTCAGTACTTTAATATTCCTCCTGTCAAAATTCTATTACTTTCCCCGAAGGCAGATAGACGTCTTCTGGAAAGAAGTAGAATATATTTGCGTCATGCGATTTTTATGCCCTACGTCGTTCCTTTAGTTCCGTCGCCGACGGAATTATTACCGTATAAACTTCTGTAACGGAAACCTATCCGGGTATATTACGAGTGAAACTCAAGTCCTGGACGTGTATTAATAACTTCAGAACAACGTTTGTTCGTTGTTCATTTAATGATTAAGAGAGAGTTTTGCGTGTTGGCGTTGCCTGCCAAAGTATCTTCCAGTTTAATTAGCCGCCAGCCTCCGGCTAGAAAACGAGCCCAAGTCCATGCACTACAGTAGTTGGACTCGTCTCAAACTAAAGAGATTCGAAAAGGCCTCTTACATGCTGTCGTCTTCAGTAAAGACAACTCGGAGAAAAGCATGCAGGTTTTCGGGCAATGGTGAAAAATGGCGACGATGACTGCATGGCAGGGACTGCTTTAAGAAAAATTCATCACTGCACAAAGCACAGAAAATTGCATTTTACCACTGCACATTTTCATTTTACCACTGCACATTTTGATGATTTTGTGTATCACTGCACGTTAAAGCAGGCCCTGATGACTGGAATACCAGCGAATCAAGGCCACATCAGGATCAGAGGCGGCGCCGGGTTTTTCTTGGCTGGGTCTAATGCAATCTACACAATCAGGATCCAGTTAAGAGTACTCCTCCCCCCCCAAGAAAAACAAAATTTCTCTGCAGATTTGCACGATTTGCTCGGGTGCCCCTGCCCGCGGCTGGGTGGGTCCGGACCCGCGGACCCACCCCCTCAGCGCGGCAGCGCCGCCCCTGATCAGGATGACCGGTTACGACGATATAGCTTTGATCTAGCGCCGCTACTCAAATGTGTATTGATATCTACATCAAAGGATGATCCGGAAGTAGGTATACAGGATAGGCCTACAGGATACAAATAAGGACACGTGATAATATAAATTATCCTGTATCCATCTTGCACATTTATTTCAGTGTACAGTACAGCCCGTGGCTATATATAGTGTCGGAAAAGAGTTTCAAGGAGACACTAATATCTGTACAATAATAATAATAATAATAATAATAATAATAATAATAATAATAATAATAATAATAATAATAATAATAATAATAATAATAATAATAATAATAATAATAATAATAATAATAATAATAATAATAATAATAATAATAATAATAATAATAATAATAATAATAATAATAATAATAATAATAATAATAATAATAATAATAATAATAATAATAATAATAATAATAAAAGAAAATCAGTCTTGTCAATTGAAATTCTCGGCATCTCGAAGCAGAATCTTTGACAAGAAAATGTTTGAAGGAGAGGTTTTCTTCTGCTAAAAGAAAATAAAATGTATTAGTAATTTATATTTTTCGTGTGTCATAGCGTCGCATTATCGTGCGTTGCGCGTTTGCGATTTTCTATCAATTTTGTCAACGGAAATGTTACAATGGCCATCAGATAGAGATTTTGGGCGATCGGCATTTGTTTCAACTTGAGCAAATATATCTAATCACATTTGATCCTGTGTCCTTATTTAAAACTTTGCAATTAATTAAGTATACAATAAAAAATTTTATTTCTAATGTACAATCAGTTGTTGTTGGATCATACCAGTGGCGTATTTACGGAGTATGCTCCTGATCCATAGCATACCCCTTTGGTCTTTGGCCTTTGGTCTTTGGTCATTCCTTCGGTTGCACCGCAAAATATTTTAAATTTTGTTTTAGGGGATATTTGCTTCATAACTTAATTTGTGCTAAGAAAGGCTGAACGTATTGAACCTGTTGTTTGTTAACAAAGACTTACCATCGGAGTACGACAGCGTGATAGAGGAGTTTTCCAAATGCAGTCGTCGACACGATTTTTGAATGTAATATTCGGATGTAATGTAAGAGTACAAAGACATTGTTACACTTAAAGACTGTTAGACCGACAATTGAACTTAACTCGGTTGTAGTAAATTTACGGTCAGTACTTTACAGGTGGTATTATTAATAAACGTAAACTGTATGCAATTGCACAACATAGAATAAAAGTTATTTTTCGAACACCTTAAATTTCAGCATACCCCTTTAAGCCTTTCTAAATACGCCCATGGATCATTCTGTATACGAATTTAAAGAAATTGAATAAATTTCTGTTCAGTTCAACTACTAAGTCTTTTCACTGGCATTCTTGAAGAATTCAATCTGGGCACTAGGTAGCACAAATTTAAAAGTGAAGGCTGGAATCATATTTCTAATTTCTAAAAGACTTTGTGAATTCTGATAAATTTGCGCACGCTGTATTTAATCATTCAATAGAAGCAGATGGGAAAAGACGTTAAATCAGTCGATTCAGGTTGTCTAGGGTAGCGCTTCTTAAATGCCTTGAATGTCTTAACCGGTTATCAAGTAATTATTTGGTACTGGACCTTTGGTTTATCCGATTATCGTCGTAATCAGAAGAAAGAACTAAGTGACTAAGGGATCTATCTAGTACCGTCGTAAGATTAGCTTTCAGTTACACCGACAATTCGGTGATCTGTTATGATGTAGGCCTACCGCCACCTAGCGAGTGTACCGCCACCTAGCGAGTGTACCGCCACCTAGCGAGTGTACCGCAACTCGTTTTCTTTGTTCAAACGAGTATTCAGTGTGTATGTGCGTGGAAATATCGAATAGAATGCGGAAAATCCACGGCTCTTAGCAAATGATAATATCGAGTGTGTCATTATCATTGTATTGTAATCTAATCGACCTCATTTCTTTTTCTATAGCGCCTGTGTTGGCTTAATTCCTACAGATTGGCTTTTTCTCTCTAGCGCTTTTTCTCATTCTCCATCTCTTTCTGTCCTGTCCTCTGTTCATGCGATCAATCAGTTGCTATACGCGTTTTGATAATTGTGTGCGACTGCTCTGTCAGGTATCTATTATAGCACCACTTCCTGGCAGACAGCTACTGCAGCTTAAATGTCTATATCGCCGATAACATTTCAGAGCACAGCGAGCCTTGACACATTACACAGACCAGTTTAACTTCCACTCCGTGCGGCGGACATCATGCGACTGCCCAAGAAATAAAATCTCCGACCCCCCGGGGGGGGAGTTGAACCCGGGGCCGATAGAACATCTCTCGGTTTCAGAGCTGACGCTTTACCGAGAGAGCCACCGATGCATTGTTGTCGTTGCTGTCGTCGTCGTCATCGTCGTCGTCGTCATCGTCGTCGTCGTCGTTGCATTCTTCGTTGTTGTTAACAAAAATTTAAAGGGGTCATTTAAGAAAAAAGTCGCAGGACAAAAATATCGGATAGGACTAGATATAATATAATCTATGTTGCATCGGAGGCAGGGGCGGTTCCACGTTGGGGATGACAGGGGATGAATCCCCCCACCGGCCCATCAAAAATGCGTCCTCAATGGAAGATGATCGTCTCAACGGATTTGCATTGATGTATAGCCACAAAGATATGGACATATCCATAGACAATGTCATCAACAAATTCGCTTCCAATAGCAATAGAAAACTCGATTTTGCACTATGACTTTGTACAAACAGACTAAAATGGCTTTATACATTGTCCATTATGAACATTATATTTTATAAATCTAATCTACAGATTTTTTCTAAACCGTTTACATATTGTAATTCCTTTGACAATTGGTGGGATCTTCCTAGAAATTCATTGCATTCCCTCACCAACTTCCTAGAAATTCATTGCACCCCAACCCCACCCCACAAAGAGTTCTTGGAACCGTCTCTGATCAGAGGTTGATTCAAGCACTGTCAATATCTGTGAAAGTGCTGCTGCGAAAGTCGATGCCATTTCGGTACCTCAGCCTCCTTCTTATGAGGATCCATTTATTCAGAAACGAGTGGACGCATCTGCAGTTTACACTGTCTTTCAAGCAGTCGTCAATGAGCCTTCTGCTTGAAATATTTCTTCCGTTTTTTCCTTTTCCGTCTCGATCTTGACCGTATATTTCCTAAGGCGACTAACTTATGGGACTGTAATCATTTCAATTATATATTTACCAGCCGCAGCTCAATCAATCTCTCCTTCTTGGCAAAGGCCGGGACAGGGTCTTCCTTTCCCTCTTTTCCTTCCTGACGTCTTTCGTCGTATGGATATGATTTTCAAAGAGAAAATTCAGGGAACGACTGCCCCAGCGGCAGAATATATTCTCCGCAATTGCTTTGCCGAGGTCGTGAAAGTCGAAAGTGGATTTTTTTTGAACGACGTCAATGTTCCGTTGATTGTCTTTGACGAAATTTTCTACATTTTGTATTCATTGTCCGACAACGAAAGGCAACGAAGAAGAAGAAGAAGCCATTTATGCGAAAACGCCCGAGTCCATTCATCGTTCATCCCCAATATCAGATTAGGGAGAAAACATCGAGCGAACTGCACGATGAGTGAAGCTAAATTTGCTGCTGAAGCTACGTAATGACATTTATAGGTTTTTACGGAAGACGAAAGTGCCGAAAGGCAATGTGAATTTTGCCGTATAGAAGAGGGGTATTCAACTGGCGGCCAGTGGCGAGGGACTGTAAAATGACCCGGTAAAATGGCCCGCAGAGACACTCAAACAATCAATAACTCTTGTCTAATACATAAAAATATATTCAAATGTCATGTTTTCAAGCATGCCTCTTTTTCTATAACTAATGAGATATATTTTTGAGTAAAAATGTTTGCAACCGATCCTCGGGACTCGGGTACCAGTCATAAACAATTTGGATAAAAAATAGTTGACCCTTCGTTAAATTTAGTTGCATGACCTGGCGTAGAGTATGCAATCTTTGACTTCGTTCCTCAATTGGTTGTCGGGTTACAATTCTGAAATTTTTATCTTTCTGATCATCACTTAATCTCGTTCCCACGAGAAACCCGTAGACATCCTACCTAATAGAGTTTTTCAAAGTTAATTTCATGGACTACATACGTCGGACAAGCGTTTTGTCATGATTCAGGATTTTATCAAAGATATGAAACCTCTCCAAAGGTAAGAGGCATCTGATTACGGGAAAGGACGTGCCATTAGTACAGGTAGGCTACTCGAAGAACAATAACCTCAGCTATCAAAAGCAC
>CM030838.1:14679552-14779552 GCA_018105865.1 Metaphire vulgaris | reverse complement strand
ACATCTGAGACTTCCTCTGCCTCCCATATTCCGTTCGTTCTGTCGACGGCTTTTGACAGAGGCACACGCAACACCCACCTGTGCCACCCACCTGCAGTGCTGCCTTCCGCTAATGACTCCTCTTCGATTCGACGAAATGAAGGTTACCGTTGCCGATGACGTCATGCTGACGTCATCGTCGTGCCTGGCAACGAACGCCGGCGATCTTGAAGACTACCACAGGCCGGTCTTATGCCGGGTTGTTGTTGTTGTTGTCGTCGTCGTCGTCGTCATCTGTCTTTGATCTTGATTATAATTTGTGGGAGTCGGTCTAATTCGAGTAACGAAGTAGTTGCATGGTGTGTGTGTGTGTGTGTGTGTGTGAATGCGGTCGTCAAAGACCTATGCGCATGCGCACGAAATCTGTGGCGCTAAATAAAATGAAGACGAATCGAATTATAATGCCCATCCACACATAATTTACACAAACAACTTCTACAAGACGTGCAATTTGCAATAAATCTATAAATATGTAGATTTTGAAAATCATGATCGTTGTCAATATTTGTTAAAGAACTTTTAAAAGACGAATACGAAACAAGTACAGGGACAGAAGAGCTTTATCTCTAAAATTCTATTCAACATCCCTAGTAATCGAGCAAAAGCGGATTTTATTGAATCTATCATGTGTAAAATTTTGAAGCGCTATCTTCGTAGGATATAAATTTGAGTATTTATAAGAATCATAGAGCTTTCAGTAGCCTATAACTGCTGTATTTCTAATCGTCCCAAAGACGCTTGGAAAGAGAAGGGGCATGATGCAATAAACGTTTTTTACGTTTTTTATTTTCCCCACGTTTTTTTACGTTTTTAACACCTTTTATTTTTGCCAACGTTTTTTATAATAAAAAAAACGTCATCTATGTTCTATTCGTCCCATTCCAAAGACGCGCGGAAAGAGACCGGGCATAGAATTCCGGACTCAGAAGAAGCTCAAACTTTTCTCATTAACTGTTGAAGGACACCGTACACATAGGCCCTATAAATCTGTCATATATGGTTTTTTCCTGGCGTTGCTGCATGTTCTATATTTTTCTAGACCTTTTCTATTCATCAGTTACCGACAAAATGAAACATGCAGGAATGAAAAGAATCTGCGCCGTTTTCAAAAAGACTCAAACTGTTATCTCCTGAGACGCCAACGGCCTCAGGGGTGTGGTATTTCAGGGTCAGACCAGTGGGGCGACCCCCCGATTTAGAACTGTATTTCTTAAATTATAATCTTATACAGTATTCTCAATTTCTCACTGAGAGTGCGCAGCGATATAATAAAATCATAGACACTGCTGGCATATATATATATATATATATGTGTGTGTGTGTGTGTGTGTGTGTGTGTGTGGGTGTGGGTGTGGGTGTGGGTGTGTGTGGGTGTGGGTGTGTGTTTAAAGCGCCTTCAGAGGAAGGATTTCAATTAATTTCCACGTGAAACCGTCTGTTATGCGTGCCTCGGCTGTCCAATGCTTCCCACGGGTTAATTATATTAGAGCTATCAGGCAGTAAATCTCGATTATGTTGCGCTATGCTGTAATGCGCCTCGATGCTTCTTCATTATCCCCGCCGATAACGACGAATCACTCAAACCCGTCTAATCTTCACGTTGGCAGCCACCGTCTTGCCGCATCTTACGGTCCCTTTCGGTGCATCGTACTGTGAAAATATGAAAGCGCTCGTCGATCGGTGTAGCAGGGAGAAAATCGACGGTCCTCTAGTCGCTTCCTTCCTTCCGTTCGCAAGTTCGTTCCGTAGCCTAATTGAGTTTGTCACCCCGGACGCCACGCTTGTTTGATTGGCCGCAAAATGGCGAGAGAGAGAGAGAGAGAGAGAGAGAGAGAGAGAGAGAGAGAGAGAGAAGACGTAGATAGAGACAGATGCATAGAGTCAGAGAGACAGACAGAGACAGACAGACATATAGATAGACAGGCAGACAGGCAGACAGACAGACAGATACAGACAGAGAGACAGAGACACACAGACAGACAGAAAACAGAAAGAGAGAGAGATACAGAGGAGGGAGAGGGGGCGAACCTTTCCCGTCGCCAAATCATATTCCAAAAGACGGTCCGAAATGGAGACGAGATTTAAAAGGGAAGGGAGGAGGAGGAGGAGGAAGAGGAGGAGGAGGAGGAGGATGCGAGGAATATGATGCGTGGACGGCGAAAATGAAAATGAAAAAATCGAGACGAATCTTCTGCTTCTTCTTTCTTTCGCTAGTTAGAGCACGAAAATTATGTCCCGCTCGCGAAACCCGAAATAATCGTGTTTTATCATCAGCACAGAATGGGAGTGCTGCTCGACGAAAGTTCTGTTGCCGGCGTTGTTGCGTCTATAAAGAGGCAACGCTGACGCGGTAATCCGATTCTCTTGTGGCTTTGTCGTCGCATTTTCCACCAGACGTCCTACGTTCCAGCTGGCTATATTTCCAGGGAATTTGGTTTGCGCGGGGGTCCCATAATTACAGGGGGTGTCAATGTCCAGTGTTCCATCTAGACTCCTTGGACTCAGGGGGGAATAGCAGTGGGCGGGGGTTCGATGCTTGACCATCGGAAAAAAGGAAACTACTACAAGTCAAAAATATGATTTCCGTTGTCATCTCTTCCGTTTCGTAAGGTACATTTTAATTTTGCGGAGTCAGTTATAGTGGCTCAAGTTTCAATTTCCAGACGTGAATTTCCTCCTTTAGAATTTTAAATGAATAGTTTTTTTAAAACCTGGCAGAAAGAATTCATAGCCTATTTCACTTTGTTAAACTACACGAAAGAATCAGAAGCTATGATACAGAGAAGGTCATAATAACAAACGGAATCTAGGCCATGAAGAAGTATCATAGAACAACTCTTTACATTAAGACAACTGATAGAAAATATACAGAGGCAAATAAAATTGTATAAATCAATTTCATCGACTATATAAACAGACTTTTGACTCAGTAGGGCATGAAGGTTTATGACAGGATATGATAAATATTGGCATAGGAGAAAACTTATAAACCCAGTTACAAGCAATATATAGGAAAATAGAAAGCGCAGTTGAAGTTGATAAAGACCTATCAGAATGGTTTAAGACGGAAGTCAGGAATAGACAAAGATGCATGCTATTGTCCGCATATCTCTTCACAGTAATCCTATAGAAGTAATATTTAAAATAGCAACCGAGGATCCAAACATTGAAGTGGAGAAAATATATCAAACCTAAAATTTGCACTTGATGTAAGCTTACTGGCGGATAATGCACGAGGATTACAAAGTATTACAGATCTAGTAAATCAATTAAGTAGGAAAATTTGGACTCAGGGTTAACGCAGCAAAGACTAAAGTCACGACAGTCAACAAAAAGAGAGAAAAGTTTACATATATACAGGTATCATTAGAAAGAAATAACATAGAACAAGTAAAGAATTTTACGTACGTTGAAGAAAAATTACAAATGATGACAGGATGCACGAACAAGACGTTAAAAAGAGAGCAGCAAAGGGACAACAGACAATGGGAAAACTTGGACGTATTTGTGGAATGCAAAGGATATAAAGATCAGCAACAAAACTTAAATATTCAACACTATCATTGCACCACAAATACTATAATTATGGATCAGAAACATGGATATTAAACCGAGCAGACGAAAACAGACTGCTTAGGGGCAGGAATGAGCTGCTTGCGAAAGATCTCGGGAGTAAACAGACTACAAAGAATAAGAAATGAAGACATCAGGAAAAGACTGGGGATGCAAGAGACAGTAAAAGTAAAATAAAAAGAAGAAGAAGAAGACTTGGATGGTATGGACCTTGTAAATAAAATGAAAGACGACAGGCTATTCCATATAAAGCACTCTATACATGCAAAGAAGCCAAGAGAGGAAGAGGAAGGCCCAGGAAAACGCGGATGGATAACGTCAAAGAAGACTTTGAAAGATATCAGATATCAGTAATCGATGGAAATGGAATAACAACGGGAAAAGATAAATGGAGCAGTTTCGTGTCTAGCGATTTGCCGCCAATAAGCTGTCAGAAAGCAACTACAGTGTATACTGGTGATGTGATGATGATGATGATGATGATGATGATGATGATGATGATGATGATGATGATGATGAGACGGTGTAACCTAATAAGCGAAATAGTTGGCTTTCTTTGTTCGTCGCGAATTTTTAGAAGTTCAGGGCGCTATTAGTACATTTTGACCCCGGGCGGCGCCGGACACCCTCGCTACGCCACTGCTGTGAAATGAAGATTCTTTTCGTTATTTGTTTCGCCTATGTTTTTGTTGCCTCTTTACGCCATCTGGTTGCATCCTGGAATAGGCCTACTACTTTCCACTGGATTCTTCGTTTGACAATCTCATTGGTGTTTTCATATTAAGTCCGGTCCACGGTTGGATGTTCTCTAATTAGGTCATATGCCGCCTGTCTCTTCTTCTTTCTTCTTCTTCTTCTTCTTCCTCCTCTTCTTCTTCTTCCGGACATTACTCCAGCTTTCTCTAATACCCACTCGTTTCTTGCCTTCTGTCTGTTTTCATTTAGTCTAATTCCCAATGTCTGTCCTTGCCATTTCATTTCAAATGCTTTCGTCTTCGTTTTTTGAACGGCTGCGTTTCAAACCCTTTGTTGCGACTGACCTAACCATTGCTTCTCGCAGTCTTATTATAAGTCCTGATATTCACGTAGTAACTCTTCTCTTTTCTTTTCAGAGAATCAGTTAAGACAGGGTTCCCTTTGCTATTTAATATAGTCTTGCCTTCGTTTCGCTATTATCAGTCTAAAAACAGACACATGAATATTGAAAAGGCATACATACACACACACACACACACACACTTACATTTACAAGAACGAAAACAGGCGTTGAGATGCAAAAGGAAGACCTATAAGAAAATAGAATGCTGAATATTTGATGACTCGAAGGTTGCCTGGCAGTGGATGGCGTATCAATTATTAGCGAAGTGCTGTTGTAAATTATGTGTTCGCGAAGGCATCGCCATCTCTCGCTTTCTGCACTATACGGTGAACATAATATATAGGTCCCCCTTTAGGCTGTATCGCTTATATTTCAGCCACCTGGCGACGATGTTGATGTCGACGCGTCGCTTATAATTATAGATCCGGCGTTTGAACTGATGTCTGCCATCAGATTTTATTACAGAAACGGCTCTTATGCGGTCATTATCCGAGATTGAGAAGAATAGCGCGGGCGTATGAATGATTCAGCTACTGTCACTTGGAAAATGTGTCCGCCATCAACTGTACAGTTGGACAAATGTGTTCGATCCCGAGTATATTTACAGGATACTGTATATGGCTTGGACTATCGCTGTCACGGATTGGGGGGCAGACAGAGATATTTTTACACCCCCAAACACTCCACATCCCAATTTGAGACCGACACCCCTCCAACACACCCCAATTTCAGCTATGGGATGACCTGTTTTGCTTGTCAGACTTTTTGGCAGGGGACCCCAGAATTTACCGACACCCCCAAATTGATAATCCTAGAAATAACCCAGGGGCAGACAGTGGCGTAGCCGGGGCTTGGAAATAGGGGGGAGGGGTCTAAACGACATTTCAAATCAAAAGTCTCCCTCCCAAAAATATTTCTCACGGTTTTGCGCACATCTCATGACTGGTTCCAAGAATATGTTTGGAAAGTTTTGCTTCGGACCACAAGTGACAGCCAATAGTTGAATGCATCAGTCAGTAGACCGGGTGAGTCCACTAAGGCTTTGAAATATCAAGAAGTTGTCGATGGTCTACTATAGGTCCCATGCTATACGCAAAATTTGAGTCCAAAATTGTACAGAGCCGACAAATTTAGAAATGTGACCACCGTAAAGTTTTGATTCTTTGAAGCATAGCAGAAGTTTGTGTGAGCGATGATCATTTGATGCGGAGGAGTAGGCCCTAACAGCTGTCACCCAGATTTTAAAAAAACCATGCTCCTTGATTTATGCGAGAGTTTAATTTAAATTGATGCCAAATTCTGCTTCGACGGTCTAAAAACTCGCCTGATATAGACTAACGCGCAATATAATTCAAAAGTAGGCTTTAGGTTCTAAGCCTCTAAGCTTGGCTGATCCGACTTAGCTGAAAGGTGACATCCAATCCCAGGTTTTCCGTATTATTAGCTGTGGAATTCCTGCTCTGCCTTTTTGACCGAAAAAACAGCAATAAACCAGGATTAACAATAAATGCTCCAGAGCGACAAAAAAACGCCAGCACGCGACTCGATTGCTATAGCATTCCTACACGTAATACAGAATGTTCTGCGCTGTACCGTGTGCAAATACGCCGAGTATGCTAAGTATCCAGTATATGTTGTGTTTAGCCTACTCGTCTCCGTTGAACAAACTGAAGCGAAATTGTCCCATTCCCCAAAGGAGTTTTCTAATAAAGTGCTTCTAAAAAGACTTCAAGCGACGATTGATTGGAGCAAATTTCGGAGGTATTTAGAACCGCTTAAGTTGATGAAATACTTAGGATTTTCGCATCAACAGAGACATTTCTAAATCTTTGCTTTATATGTTTCTTCATGTGTAAAAAGTAGGTCTATGTACAGTGTGTGTGTGTGTGTTATGTAAAGTATGTACAGTGTGTGTGTGTGTGTGTGTGTGTGTGTGTGTGTGTGTGTGGTATGAAACGTTTGTATAGTATGTGTGTACGTACTTCTTATTATTTTCAACTATACACATGTTACTGTGCAATTGCTCGATTTTTGCCAATGACTGTATACGCTCTTATAGTGTCCAGTTCGCAATCAAACAAGATACGAGATAATGTCATTTTCAAATGACTTTTAGATTCGACGTATTGTCTTTAATCAGGCAAAACATTCGTCGTCTTATCTTGTCCTAATATTCTACAAGGTTAATGTACAGTAGAACTTCGTTATAACGTACTTAGCGGGTCTGCAAAATTGAGTACGTTATATCCGAGGTACGTTATATCCGATGCCATTCAATACGCAGGACCGTACATTATACGGTACTTTATAACCGAGTATACTTTATAACCGAGTCCGTCATAACGAAGTTCTACTGTAGCTGGTACGTCACCGGCGCGTTGGGCTTCGGGCCTTGACTACGATACTTTTACGAGTAAAAAGTAGCCGATTCCGCTTCTACGATTTAAAAATCTCTCATTGGATTCTTCAGGCGATTCCACGAAGAGAAAGATCTCTCCTCTTATTCATTCGCTTCCTCCTGTTCGGGGAATTGATTTTCCACAAAGCTCGTCTTTCCTGATCAGCCACCGATCCCCCCCCCCCAAACAGGCTCGTGGATTTTTCCAAAATGCACTGCGGCAGCAGCCGACGACGTGCCACCGCAGCGTGGCTATGTACTCGGAGCAAACAGCTTCTAGCATCGGGACAAGACGAACCGTGCCTCGCCCCCCCCCGTGGCTACGCCTGGAACGAGGAGGAAGTTTTCTTCCTAGGTCATTCGCGTTTTGCCGCGTGTACCCCTCCGCGTCGGTACCCCTCTCCATGTGCCCCTTGACTCCCTTCATCTCTCTCTCTCTCTCTCTCTCTCTCTCTCTCTCTCTCTCTCTCTGTGTTGATCTATTGAGACGGCGTTTTTCGTTCCGTCCGTCCCCGCCAGGCGGCGCCGAGGACGCACTGGCGCCACCTATTGGCAAAATAAGCAACGTCCTGATCGGGTCGGCGTTGTTCGATGAATGCCCCTCGGCGGTAGCATCGCGGCGGGAGGACGAGATTCAACTCCTCTCCTCTCTCTCTCTCTCTCCTCTCTCTCTCTCTCTCTCCTCTCTCTCTCTCTCTCTCTCTCTCTCTCTCTCTCGGACACCACTGTATACCCCCCGGCACAGACCAACGGAAGTACGTCACGGCGGACGGTTGCACCGAGGAGACGCTACAGAGAGGAGGATATTCTTGGACTTCTTTGAGCTTTTAGAGAGACTGTATTTACACGAACGCTCGAATCGTATTTGTCGAATGCTTACGAAAATTGCGATAATGGATGTCTGGCGGAAAAGACCGAGTAATTAATTACTGTTGCGAAAGTGTCCAATATAATAAGCCTATATATAGTTAATGCAGTCGTATAGCTATGCGTTAGTTATTATGCACCGCCTACGACTCACACAGATGGAGAAGGGTTACATTGGTTCGTTAGCTCTGGCGGCAAAGCCATCAACTCCGACGAAATGGAACTGTTTAAAAATAAATCGTCGGGTGTTTCAATCTCCGAAATCAGCGGACGAAATATAAAAGAGGCAGTCGAGAAATGACGTCACAGTGTATCGTTTTCGACGATTACCAACACACTGGTCAGTGGATTTCCTTCCTCTGGTCTAATTAACCTTTTCACTCGTTCTCTTAATTAAGAGGCTGTCCGTAGATGTTTTACAATTTATAATTGTTATATTTCATTTTTAAAAAGAAGAATTTGAAAACGTTTCGGAATATCGTTATAACTGAAATACTTAGACCTATGATGTATATTTTCAAACGAATTCATTGCAATACCTGCTTCATTCAAAAAAAAAGTGATTTGAAACATTAATTTTGACGTTGGAAAGATTGGGGAGGGTGTTAACGCGCTGTAGCGTAATATTTGATGGGGGTCTGATTTTTTGGTGACGACGTGTGACGAGGGGAGGGAGTAAAAAACTGCCAAAATCGCGTGACGTCATTTATGGACGACCCCTTAACAGTTTAAATAGTCTGTTCAATATTGTCTTCAAACGATCGTCGAATTTTCAGTATGTTTTTTTATTCAAAGCGGGCAATTCCAATCGAAGGTAGATTCCTAATTTATAAAACTTCAACTAAAAGGAAATCTCAGCGTTCAATCGAAATTCACTTTACACCTTTAATTCGCCTTCAAGAGATATCATTGCACTCAGTGTTTATTCTAGCCACCTTGACATGGGGGAGTTTGAAATGTTGGGGGGCAAGATTTGTCTCTCCACGCTTTTGGGGGAAAATTTCCATCCCCAAGCCAACATATACATCTTGGGGGATTTTAAAACTTGGGGAGAATTCCCTCCAAAACATGTCTAGAATAAACACTGATTGCACTTCTATAGCGCCTTTGCTAATCTTGATCTATAATGCTCTTTAGACTTTCGGAAGTAGGAAAGTTTCTTCTGGCCGGAAAAATATGTCCAATCTTTTCCAGTCTCGTCCTATATGGGGGCTGAAAGCCTTCTAGCAACCAGTGTGATATCTGCATTGGGAAGAGGGGTAATTTTCTAGTCGCCCCCCACCCCACCCCGTTGGTCCATTTTATACATAACAAGGGAAAGTTTTGTGCTGATGATCATCAGCTTCTTTAACTGAAACATTTAAGTTATTTAACATTATGAAATAATTAGAAACATTCTTCCCAGTTAAAAGACTATGTGGGTCAGCATAGAAGAAGTTTTCGCTCGTATCTTTAACGCCTGAAAACGACACGTCTGGTGAAACCCATTAAGAAACAATTTTAGAAGAATTTCTGATTGTTTTATCGTTCCTAAGTTGTTAATTTTTGAATAAATTAATTTATATTTGTGATAAAATGAGGATCAGCACGTGAGAGTAGAAATCTTACGATTTCTTATTGTATTTATTTTTACTCACTAACTGATTTTACTCCACGATTTCGACACAAATTTTAAGTTGTTAGCGCCATGTTTATAAATATAATTCGCGAGGCTCGATAGGCCTATACTACTCAAATAAAGCAGTCTGTGTTTTCACGGAGCAGAGAATAATATAGACGTGATATATTTGCCGTTTCGTTTGTGAAGAGGCGCTGTCTTTCTAAAAAAAGAAAAAAATTCTGGACCTGTTCCATCAAACTTATGCAATAACGCAACGTAGGCCTACACAGGGAAAGATGCTCAAAGAACCTTCTCACTATTAATTCAGTCGCGTTGACAATGTGCCTGTCTGTAGGCTATCTGCATCTCTGTCTCTCTGTCTCCCCGTCTCCCCGTCTCTGTCTCTGCGTCTGTCTCTGTCTCTACCTCTGTCTGTCTGTCTATATGTCTGTCTATCTGTCTGTCTATCTATTTATCTGTCTGTCTGTCTGTCTCTGTCTCTGTCTCTCTCTGTCTCTCTGTCTCTCTGTCTGTCTGTCTGTCTGTCTGTCTGTCTGTCTCTCTCTCTCTCTCTCTCTCTCTCTCTCTATATATATATATATATATATATATATCTGTCTGTCTGTCTGTCTGTCTATCTATCTGTCTCTCTCTCTCCACAGTTCAAGGCTGAACAACCAATGTGATTCCATTTTTTTCGGCCGCTCAACAAAAGAGACCCTGCTGAATAGGGAGGAGGTCGGTCGAGGTGGAGGAGGAAGGGGGATACAAACAAAGGCACCTAAACCTTTCACTTTCAACCCCTACCTCCCCACCCCCATCTAAGATTTTTGTCCGACTGTGCTGCACTGATCACTGATCACTTGCATTCCGCGACTCGCCCTCGAAGTCGAGTGTGCGTGACAGAAGAAGTCTTCGCCAGCAGCGGAGGAATTCTCTTTCGCTGTCGGCAACCAGCACAATGAGAAAGATGGCGCCGCATAATTAAGCGAGTCGACGGATTAACTGTTGCAGGCGGTCGGGTTGACATCTCATGACGCATATAGAGCACGAAGCGAATTTTGAAAAGGTTCGTGATTTCTATGGCGAGTCTAGATCAGAGTCTGTTTCCCAGACATTTTAGCACTGCGACCCACTTAAGCGGTTTTGTAACGTACCGCGACCCTAATCATAGCACATAACATATTTTAAAATGTATTGGGCCATCTGGCGAACGTTAGTTGAAAAAAGAATCTTGTGAGTTTTGAATAAATGGCAAAACAGAAGCTCTGATTTCATTCGAGTGAAAATATTGCAAATATATTAGGCATAATAATTCATACTTTTGTCAAAAATAAGACAAACGGAGAGAAATAAATATTGAAATTTCTTGAAAATTATCTTTAACATTTTGCCAGGAACATACCTTTTTACGCGTTTTGAAAATCCTATGAGTAAGGCAAAATCGCTTTACCGATAGGTCTTCTGCAACCCAACTAAAGATTCCCTATTGTTAGTGGAGTTTCAGAGCAAAATGGCCGGAATACGCTTTCCCTGCGTTATTGCAAAAATAAGACTAATGCGAAAGAGGGCTGTAGAGTCTAGATGACATGTGTTGATTTCAATCCTGTCAGTTTACGTCAATAATATTAATTGCACAGATGACAGCAAAACGTTCAAACATTCTTGCAGCCGTTGGTGATTCTGTGGTACCGTCCATAAAAAAACTGTACGTTGCAAATATTTTCAGTCACGCAGTGGCGCAGCCGCGGGGCAAGGGAGCCGTCCCTGCTCTGGCTGGGATCGGTCGTTGGATTTGTGTAAAACTTGTGGATAGATTTTTCGGCCCGCGGGGGGGGAGGAGGATGGGTTGGATGATTCGAAAATAGAATCGATGTTCCAAGAACTATTTGACAACGTTTTTTGATTGTAAACTTCGAGATTGTCGATATGCACCCCTTTTCCGTAACCCTGGCCACGCCACTGCGCTCTCACTCACTCACTGCGTATATATATATATATATATATATATATATATATATATATATATATATATATAGAGAGAGAGTATATAACTGTATATAACTGTTAGTGATGCTTATATTATATATTATATATAAGTATATATATAAATATATAATAGCAGTGGCGTAACCAGTATTCCAGAATAGGAGGCACTTTTACACCCCGGTTTTGGACGAATCTCGCGACCGGTCCCGGTTCGAATAGGGGCCCCATGGCCCCTCCGTGCATGCTCCTCCGATGCGTAATTGTTGTGTCGTGTGGATTTTCTCGTGTGTCAGGCACGCGATGAGTTCGTGAACCCGACTTCTGCGTCTGCTTCTCTTCTTTCGCTGTCATCGTCATCATGAGGAGGTCCGTTCGAATCGAGCAGACGACAATTGCACCGAACGTCAGAGTAGGCAGACGATCGACACCGGACGCCAATCACTCAACCGCCTCTCGAGTCCCCTCCCTAGCCCCCGCCCCCACCCCCGCCCCATTCGAGCCACAATGAACTTCTTTTCGTCACGTAACCGTACCGTTCATTCCATCGTCTCGTCATCCTCCTCCTCCTCCTCCTCCTCCTCCTCGTCGTCGTCGTCTTCATCCTCTGCCTCCTCCTCCTCTTCCTCCTCCTCCTCCTCGTCCTCTGCGCATGGAAACGGTTCGTCTCCGGACAGGAGCTTCGCGGCGCACAAGAACCTCGCACTCGGCGACCTCTTGCGCCATTCGACGAAGGTCTATTCGCTGATGACCGTCGCCATCATCGCCGGGATCTTCGTCGTGGTAACGGTCGCCACGGCGGCGATCGTTGCGCTGTTCTGGTGCAAGCGCAACTCGGTGTTCGCCTTCAAGAGCGGAGGCGAGTCGGTCTACCTGGACGAGTGCGAGATGGACGAATTCGATTCTACCGTCGACAACGACGACGACGAAGAGGAGGAGGAGGAAGACGAGGGGATCGAACCGCTGTGCAAATCAAGCGCTTCGGACGACGACGACGATGATGACAACGACGATCAAAATGACGATGACGACGACGGTGACGAGAACGAAGAAGTAGTCGGGAGCCGCGAAGATGTGACTAAAGACAGGCCGTGGAATCGCGGAGTCGAACCGACAACAACGACGACGACGACGGCGACCAGTACATCGCGGACGATCAAAGCGTGCTTTCCAAGATCCAGAAGAAAGAACTTCCGTTTCCGGCCGCTTCCCTCCCCCTCCTCCTCCTCCTCCGCCGCCGCCGCCGCCGCCGACACGAAACGTCGGCGATTTCTTCGTCCGCGCGGCGGCTTCCTCGCTCTTCTTCGACGGACGACGACGTCACAGACTCGCGGCGTGACGTCATCATCGTCGTCGTCATCGAGCAACAACAGAAACTTCCGGGCGCTCGACACGATCACCGCCGAAATGGCCGAGACGGAGAAACTCGAAGGCGCTGCACAGTTGCCGACCGGCCGTAGTGGCTGCGTCGCTGCTTCCGACGACGACGAAGAAGAAGAAGAAGAGGAAGAAGAAGAAGAACAGAAGCAAGAACTCGGCAGAAGATCGCGAGGACGCTGTTCCGATTATGAACGGGTGATGAGTAGAAACAGATCCTTCGAATCGAAACTGCAGCGTACGATGAATAATATATAATCGATAGTCGAATTCAAACTTAGGATCAATAATTCAAGAAGCTGGAGAAAACAGCAAAATCAGGGCATATGACCACCCTGGGAAAGTATAGGACGCTATGGGTAGTTTGTTATTTTGGGTAGATTTCATTGGTTGAAAAGAATGAAAGGTGCTGCCCACCTCTCCCCAACAAAGCGACTGTAAAAGGTTGAAGGCACTAACCATTCAGTTCTCATTTAGGGGTTGAACCTATGTGGCGACCTTGAGCTCACGGTGCTACCCTTGACCTGTGACCTTTACCCTAATGAGCGACCTTCGACTTTTTTGCAACCGTAGCAGACTTAACATGGACTGACTTTTAAGTTCGATAGAACGCGCTTCAGCCACCATCAGTATTTTGTTTTTTTTACAGCTGACATATTTTGGTACTTTGGCATACGTCTAGTCAGGCACGTTAGACGATCAAGACATTAACAAAGTTCAAATACTCGTTTGACGCACAGTACATCTGTGTTGACTTTTAAAACGCTACAGTAACAGGTTATGAGGTGAGAAATAAGAGAATCCCAAAAAAAAAAAGAACGTAGGGCGCGTTTTATTTTTATTTTATTTTTTTTTTATTTTTAAAACCGGAGAAATTAATTATCGTCATCCAACCACATCAAGACTTCTAAGTCTATCAAGCTCATTGTTTTGATAAAAGTGCTTGCTTTCTCGTGCACCTCACAGTCTAATCCATTAGCGTAGTCAAGAGGGGCGAATGGGCCCGCACCCCCTAATCGGGCCTAGGTATAAGATTCGTGTGAAACGAACGAGAAAATTTTATCGAACGGCGGTTAAAAGGGTAAGGCGATTGGCCATAAGTTGTATTTACAGTCTTCATGCTCTAAATGTCAAGACCTGATTATAACATTACCGAAAAATATAATGTAATGTAATATAGCATTTGTATAGCGCCTCTTATATTTCTGCTCAGAGGCGCTCCTGGCATTGGAGTCGCATGATAAAGTAGTGAGACTTTAGCTTTCGCATTGAACAGAGCGAGGGAGTAAGAAGTGAGATGAGTTAACCAGTTATTAAGAGCCCCCCTAGCGTGAATGAGTGATGGCGTCTCTATTCCATGACTCTGGCTACGCCGCTAATTCAAGCCGAGCCGAGCCGAGCGTCCGCCGTTGTGCCCTTGTTCCGGTGGGGAGTGGTGGTCGGGTCGGGGGTGAGGGGACTTACGGTCGACTATTGACCACGGAGTGTGCCGAGGACGGACCCTCGAGAGTGGTCCTGCGCTCCGTCTTGGAGAGCGTCCGTATTGTTTAATTTCCGTTCTGGTTGAAGCGACCGCGCGGCGGCGGATAATAATAATCATCCGCGGAGAAGAGTCGTCGAGACGAGCAGACGACGCGCGTAATCAGGTTCCAAATTATAAGCAGACGACGACGACGGCGACGACGACGACGGCGACCTGCTCAGAGCAGACGACAGAACCAAACGAACGTCGTCGTCGTCTGTCTGTTGTGGCGCCAAAGACTTTAGCGGTTTTATCAGCCGAAGCCAGAACTACAACTACTACGACTGCCGAGAATGGGCTCCTTGGAACGACCCCCGTGCCCTCCCCTCCTCAGCTCTGATATCAAAGAAAACGTCCCGATACCTTATCCGGCTGTGGTTTTTTCCCGTCTGTTTGTCGAACGAATGTCCCTTTGCCTATATGCGATTTGTAATCGCATGTTTGTTCTGGATTTTTGAAGAATTTTTCTGGACGACTTATTTCGCTTCGTGTCCACCGAAGAGTGGACGTAAGGCCGAATTTGTTGTTATAGAAGCCACGGTGGCTGGAGCTTGCGATGTTCAAACCCCCTTCGAAAGACAGACCGGAAATTGAATAGACCTATGGCATTTTTATGTAAGCAAGCATACTGCATAATTCTTCAGAAGAAATGTGACTACTTTTAACATTCTTCTTTTGCCCCGACAAGCATTCAGTAGGAATAAAACGTGGAGAAGTTTTTTTTCTCCGGAGATAATGTCAAAAATGCAATATTCATGTTTTAAAAAACCCCAAAAGCTTATTTCTCTCCAGAAGATAGAATATTTCGAAATCTGTGTAGTTAAAAAAATTGTTCCATGAGTCAAGTTTGTGTGTCATCTGCCAGTCCTAATCGACGCCTCGCAGAATAAGAACAGACGCAAGTTGAATCCTTTCTAGGTTGCGAGTCAGACCTGTCAAAAGTATCCAGTATATGAAGATCTTCTGGAATAATTTCTATGATTCCACCAAAATTTTGTTTCGTGAAATTGCGTCTCTCAATGTCAGTGAAATCCTTATTTGGCTGCTCTTTGTAAGATATATTAAACTGGCGGTTTGCCCGTCAAAAATGACAGGGTAGCTATAGGCTATTTTTCTACTCTAATTAATCCAGCCCAAAACTTCACGAAATATTATATTTTTGGTAAATGTTCTAGCATCTTATCCAGTGACTTGTCCTTGACCGGCGCATGGCTTGGGTAGTTTGATGAATGGAAGAATATGAGGGGAATTAATTGAATGTCTAAATTATGTCGGTCAATGATATCCAGTCTGTGTGGAGTAGCATGGGGGGAGGTGGAAAAAGAGGATAGGAGGGAGATTGGAAGGGGTGGGGTTGGAAAGGATGAGAGTGAATGGGAGATAGAAGAGTGTGTAGGGTAAAGAAAATGGAATGAGAATGGAGGGAGGGAAGAGGGAATTGGAGGCGGAAAGGGATAGAACAGAGGATGGAAGGAAAATGGAGGGTATCATGTTTTGGCGTTGTAGGGGAGGGAAGGAGGAGGAAGGAGAGAAAGAGGAGGAATGGGTTAGGGCATGGACTATATTAAATTCTGCTAGCCTCAGTTGACTGTCCAGGTTTCATTTAGTAGTCTATGGTTAGGGGAGACTGTGGGGAAGGAGATAGAGGAATAAAAGAGGAGGAAGAGGAGAGGGGCAGAGAAGGGAGGATTGTGGAAAATTGAAAAATGAGGAGTCAGAGGTATACTCCATAGGCCAGCGTGGACCTGTTGGAGAACCGAATGGCTAGCGCCTTCAGTTTTACATGGCAACGGCTGAATTAGGGCGGTTGCCAGCCTTTCCCTCGCCGCCTTTCCTACCACCGAGTTAACACCCGATGTACTCATTCACAGCTGGGTCAACTGGGGAACAGAAACAACCGAAAAGTTTCTGCCGCGGCCGGGACTTAAACCACGGACCACAAGATTAGCAGACCAGTGCGCTAACCACTGCTCCACCGCGCACTCATGTCGATAACGTCCAGCTGAGCAATTATGAACAACGTCATCAAGCCCCGCCCATTATGAAATTGAAGTTGCCTATAGCAACGATTATAAAATGATAGCAGCGCGTCGTCCAATGAAGAAGACGCGGCTATACAAAGACACACACAAACACACAAACTTTGGAAAATTATATAAATACTATGGCCTTTGCTATGCATATAGCGCTATATAAATTATTGTTTATAATAATTTATATATATAATGCGATATATGACGCTATGATTTTTGCAAGCTAATTAAGCAACTGATAATAAACATAAACACAGAAGAGATTAGAGAGACAGACATAGATAGAGACAGAGACAGGCAGATTCATACATACAGACAGACAGACAGAGACAGAGAAGCATACACTGGCTAAAAGCACATAACGTTGGTGCGTGCGTGCGAGTAATGTTTGGTCAGTTCGTGGCAATCGATATGATCATCTCTCGTTAGACAGCGCCATAAATAAGTTCTCTCATTAGATGATGCGAATGGACATTTATGCCGAGGCACATCGAGTCAACACGGCTGTTTGAATGCGGTCGCGACCTTCCTCGTGCAAATTAGGTTTCCATCGTCTCCGGGTTTTCAAAAAAAAACACATTTAGGCTGATTCGCCGCGTTCGTCCAACACGGTAGACGCAATACGCTGCTGTTTTTTTTGTTTGACTTCGGTCCTCGCGGGTAGGGGGGGGGGTAATTTAATCTGGTCCACTGGAACAGTCGTCGAGGGTAAAAAGTAGGTGTTCGCGGTGAGGAGTGGGGTGGTGAGGAGTGGGGTGGTGGTGGTGGTGGTGGTGGTGAGGTGGGCGAGTCTCGCTTCGTGTTGCTCTCGACGAGCGTGACTTAGGGAAATTGTTGCCGTCGGTGGCTCAGTGAATTCTATTTCTAGTGTTGCTTTTGGGCATTCGCGGCAATTCGTAATCTTTCGGAACCGCTTTCGTTTAAAACTTCGGGGCTTCTTAAGACGCCGGTCGACAGTTTGCATGGCGTATAATGGATAGGGTAGTGCTATGCCTTCTTCGTCAGAAAGAAGCAGATTTTTAATCTTGTTCTCCAGTGGTCAAATCGCCAAGCATCTAGAATTTATGATATATGAGTGGGCGCAGTGGCGGTTCTAGGATTTGGCAAGTGTGTGGGGGGGGGGCGTTGAGGTGGCAACTTCTAATCATGGGGGCCAACCATTTGTTGTTATGTATGTAGCATTAAGTATATAGGGTCCCAACAGGAGAGCCATTGGGGGCAGACACTCAATAGGGGGCACGGGCCCCCCGGACCCCCCTGTGGAGCCGCCACTGAGTGGGCGAATACTAAATATTGTGAAAAATTGACTATTCGGATGCGTAACTTGCGGCTGCGTGGATGAATTGCTGCTAGTTTGACTCACAATGCATTGGGCAAATTCGCATTTCAGTAGCAGTAGCAGTCCCGATTCTATGACATTTTTTCTTTTAAAGTATTACAATTAATTATTATATTTCAATGCTCACTACGATTCACTGGAATCACTGTGTACAGCGAATTCCATTCGTTTCAAATGGCTTCAGACACATCAACAGCGCTTTTCAGTCAGACCAGTGTGTGTGTGTGTGTGTGTGTGTGTGTGTGTGTGTGTGTGTGTGTGTGTGTGGATACGTTGTAGACAGGCGAGTCAACTGTTAATGGACAGTAAACGATATCTAAATAAAGATGTTCGTCGCTAAGCGACGTTCAATCAGAATTTGATTTGCGGGAGAATTTCCCGTCGCTGGAATTAGATATCTGATGATCGAATCTGCGTTCTTCCGACGACAGGAACGGTCATCTGCAACACTTCCCTCGGCTCAGAGATGTCCATGGGTCCATTTTTTAGAACCCACTCCAACCCAACCCATCAAATCTCTAACCCAACCCAACCCATGCCGATAATAGGTTTACTTGATCCAACCCACCCCACCCCACTGCAATACATTACAGTTTCTTAAACCATGACTTATTTTCTGATCCAACCCAACCCACCGTTAATATGGAGAAGTTTGACCCAACCCAATCCATCCCAACCGAACCCATGGGTTAACCCAACCCATAGACATCTCTGCCTCGGCTTCCATGCGCCGCTTTCCTATAGACGGAAAGTCCCGTGGACTCGCATCTCGAAAACCCGTTGGACCATTGGACCAATCGTATATAGATCTGACGCTTTTGCTTTGCGCGCCAAATTACAGGCACGTTTAATGACGTCATCGCAGACACGGCAGATTTAGAACTCTCGTGCCATTTGGTTCCGGTTTTTATTCCATCCGACCGGCGTTCGTGCCATTATTTGCCCATCCATCCAACTGTCCATCCATCGCTCCTTTCTTATTTCATTATTTTTTCCATCGATCATAAGCAGAGAGACATTCTTGGTTCCCGGATCGATTATATGATCGCCATACCGAATTAACCTAATAAATGATTATTATAGACGCACATAAGAAATGACGTTGCAGGATATAAACAAGATGGAAGATTGTATCTCGAGGTTTCTCCGTCTGCCTATCAGTAGGCTATATCCATCCTTTTATCCATCCATCTACTCGTCGTCCATCAATGACAATCAAGACATTTTCTATTTTTTAAAACCCAATATTACTTATATTTGCGCAATAGCATTCGCCGTCGCAGGGTTTTCCATGTAAGGCGTACAGCTGAGAGCTGAAGTGGACAATGGTCTTAACAACGAAAGGTTTCAACGTATTCTGCCGTGGCTGGCATCATCACGACCCCCAACCCCCATTCGTCATAGAAGAAGCGCAGAAAAAGAGGACATCCAAATCAGATTAGAAAATGTGACCACCACCCCCACCCGTGGGTCGAGCCCTTCAATATAAAGCCAATAATTTTAAAAACCGCGCGGTAAGAAGACATTATTTCGGCTGTATACGTCGCAAGAAATGCCGAAGAAGAAATCGAGTCAGGAGCAAATTGTTGGCAGAGTGAAAGGACAGATTGAAGAAACCGCTTCGATGTCTGTAAGCTGAAGAAGTTGGCCTAATTCTGAATCGTTTCTTAACTTCATCCTACATGCACGCCTATGCATTAAGACGGGAACATGCACGCCTATGCATTAAGACGGGAAAATCGTATGTTTAAATGCGCATAACGTCCGATTATATACATCGACAATGATTTGCTGGCGACAGATAGCTAAGAAAACCCTTTTAAACGGCGAGTTGTACGTCAGAGATAGAGCCGCGAATGAGGAAGAGAGATAGATAGATAGATAGATATATATAGATAGAGAGAGAGATAGAGAGAGAGAGAGAGAGACAGACAGACAGACAGACAGAGAGAGAGACAGAGACAGAGACAGAGAGAGAGAGAGACAGAGAGACAGAGAGACAGAGAGAGAGAGAGACACAGAGAGAGACAGAGAGAGAGAGAGAGAGAGAGAGAGAGAGAGTAATTCTCATGGAGATATGAATACATGGAGATATGTATATGATATGAGTATTTTGATACCATCCAGTCTCCAGAACTCATTAATAGTTTAATACGAACTTCCTGTACCCGCCATTTATCAGGCTACTACCTCATCTTCCGTCTGACAATATTATACATTTCTGTCTACAGTAAGCATAAACATGCGTTTGCAATTGCATTACAGTAATACACTGCAGAGGCCGCGCCGATATCCTGGTTGATTAATCGCTAGATTCTCTCGTCTAAAGCAAAGGCGCAAAGGCGCTGCCGCCGCCGCCGCCGCCGCTGCCGCCGCCGCCGCCGCCGCCGCCGCCGCTGCCGCCGCTGCTGCTGTTATGCTTAGCTTCGTGCGGTTCTTGGACGATTAAGGACCAGTAACATTAGACAGGAAATTGATCGTAAACATGTCGACAAAATGTCAACTCTACGTCATTTATTTTCATTTTGAGCCATATTTCTGAAGCAAACGACTCCCAGTGGGTTGTTCGCAGAGTGTGTAGCGTTTTCGAAGTTGCAATTAATTCCCTGCGATCTAACGAGACTTATTGATGAGAATGCATGTCGCGAGAAACGTTTTAAAACCCCTTAACCCCTTAACTGGGTGCCCCGAGTAACGCTCGTCCATTTTACATTGAGTTACAAATAGTAATTGCCCAGTTAAGGGGTTAATATTTATTCGCCAACGTCCAATTAAGTGCCAAGGGATAAGGAGATAAGTGCCGAGGAACAAGGTGCTACTTCGGTGCTGCTTTTTAGAGCGCTATAGAAATTAAAACGAGAATTTACCTATTTAATTATATTTTTGCTTAAGACTATGTGACTGAAGACATGCAAAGCTTGAACAAACCAGAAATATTTCGTCTTACGGTATAGAAAAAATCATATAGGCTATTTGGAATTAAATTGTCTTCGATATACTGTAAAATAACAAAGTCCTGTAAAATGCTGCACAATGACGAATGAATGTTTTATTAGAGACGAAGATGAAATTTTCGTTTTCTGCCCGGACGCACACACATATTCGTTCCTCGACGTACGGGGACTATTATACGCCACTAGAGGACTTCACTTTTGCGGCTTTGCTCCTATAAGTCCGGCGCTCAGATGGGTCGCGCTGTTCACCGACGTGATTTATGACCGGAGTAGTCGGGTGTAATGTCGGTGCAGCTGTATAGTAGCGACCGAGTGTTAGACGAACTACTCTCTAGCCGTGTCCATTTGCGGTTAAACGGGGAGCGCGGCCATTATTATCTTCTCCTTCTCCTTCTCCTTCGTCGTCACAAGAGAAGAAGATTGAGAAATGACAAGGCAGTGTCATGCCTGCGTGATCGATGACCTCTCTGGCGCGCGTCTCGCCCACAACAAAAATCAATCGGAGGCCAAATGTTATTATTCCACCCCCACCCACTCCCACCCCCCACCCCAATGCAAAGATTTGTCCACGTCATTTTCGTCTTTCTGCGTCGAGTTTCTCTAAACGATTGTAAGCGTAATCTCCTCTCCTATTCTGCGTAGCAGGCGCTATAGAAGTCTTCCTCCATCATTCGACAAACGTTAGGCCTATACTTCTCCCGTTTAAGCCATTAGCGATAACGATCTAAATCATGTCTATTAGTTTCAGGCGCGACTGGCATCGATTTTGTCTTCTGTGTCGGACGCAATGCCATTTCAGACGTATATATATATATATATATATATATATATATATATATATATATATATATGGATCGTGATCAAACAATAGACGAACTGCAATCGTCTCTTCTCAATCAATCCTCGGTCGTGACTTTTCAAACCCCAATATGCGAAATCGATGGCTTATATGCTGTATAAGCAGTAGTCCCAAGCGAACCATAAAATCGACGGTCAGTAGCCAGTGACAGCTCCACATGGGGGGGGGTAGGAGTCCGGGGGGTCCGTGCCCCTATTGAATGCCTGACCCTCCAGCGGCCCCCTGTTGGAACCCTTTGCTCAGTGTCTAATCTATAGACTCCTGGACTCCGGGGAGAACTGACAAGGCCGGGGGGGGAGTCAGCTAGGGGGCTGCTGTTAGTTGATGTAGTATGCCAACATTTCTGGGGAAAGGGCAATTCCCCCCAGAAACGGCCTAGATTGAAGCTATCAACAAACGATTGGACCCCCATGCTTAGAAGTTGCCATCTCAACGGCCCCCCCCCACTTGCCAAATCCTGGAGCCGCCACTGTCAGTAGCTGCGAGCACAGAAGACTTTTTCGACCAAAGGCATTTCTACCTGAACTACTCAATCAATGTTTACTTCTGGGAGTTCCCGGTGGACAGATTTATGGCGAGCGTTCGTGCTGTGCTATACAATGTGAGCGAGGAGTTCGAATCTTGATATTGGTTCTAAGCAATGCTCCAAAAATTGTGGGGAATGAACGGCGATTTCAGTGCAAGCTGAAAATACCTCGATTTTCATCAAACCGTACCAGATTAAAAAAAATTTCCGGCTGGGTGGTAAGTTTTGAAAAACTAGGGTTCTCCTCAGTCCGTCCTCGACCGTTCGGATGTGTATTAATGTATGTGTATTCGGATATAGTCATTGCTGCATAGCGCTATAGAAGTTAACGAGATTTTACTTACTTCGGATGATTACCGAGTTTGCGCTATGATGATGATAATTATGTGGCAAGACAAGTTAGACAACATGCAAAAGAAAGAAACCTTCACAATCATTGTATCTTAGCGAGGCATGGCATACACAGTCGATGTCAAGTGGTTCGTCTCACAGCATAGAACCCAGTATCGCCATGCATCTACAGGCTTCTTGCAGCAGCCATGCAGATGGAGCAAGATGTTACGATGAACTGTATCAAAAGCACTCATGGACAAACCGACCATTAACTGGCTGACCGTTTAGTCTTGCCTCTGTAGTCATTCCAAGAGAGAGAGACTAAACGCCTAAGAATAAGCAGCTCCTATACGGTGCAACCTCCAAGAGTGCTATAGACGAATTCACGATAATTTATTTACCTACACTTAATATATTAACCCCTTAACCGTGTATTTAACTGTAACTCAATGTAAAATGGACGGATATATCCGGGATCCCCAGTTAAGGGGTTAAAACGGGCAAGCATATAAGGTCGGTTGTTGCACACACGGGGTGCATCTAAGCAGGGCAGGTTCGGTCGAGCGAAATTGTCTGAAAACAGACAGAGACTGAGCACACGGGAAGAAGATCTGGATTATTTTATTTTAGGTGGGGTGGAAGTTGTGTTAATATTAGCCCTTCAATGGTTTTTGAGGCAAATGAAAGGTTGGAAATGGGAAGGAAAATAAGGAGGGGGGGTCGTTGACGTCAAGGCCAGGCGTTTTAATCACAGACTGAGGGCTCTCTTTTCAGAATCAAGAAGACAGCCTTCTATAGCCGTGAGCGATTACACGCTTGCAAAATAAATGGAATAACCTCAACTACAGCTTCCACTTATATTATCTCATCTTGTTTCGTTTTGGTGAAGCTAAAGCTGTTTATTATAAAACGTTAAGACCAGATTGCTAACATAGAGTTTTTACGCTTCGATTTTCGTATCAGAGCGTCAAATACGATCTTGCTTTTAACAAACGATATAGTACGTGTCCTATATTTAATTAAACCAGTGAATTTCACGACACAATGAATACTATGAAACTATTTAAAAAGCTATAATACTATAAAACTACTACTGCTGCTGCTGCTGCTGCTGCTCGAAACTGATAAACGTGTTCGAAAGCAGAGGCTGGGGATTCTCTGCTCGAATTAGAAAAGTAAGAGTTGTTAGTCTCTTCCCTATTGCTACTAAACTAAAGAGATTTCATTTTGAGATGTTCAGTTCTGTCACTATTTCCCCGACCAGGAAACTGTCTAAACACGGCGACGGATAAGGTTAATTAGGAAGAAGAAGAAGAAGAAGAAGAAGAAGAAGAAGAAGAAGAAGAAGAAGAAGTTGGTGACATCGTTGTCAAGGTGTCAAAGTAGATTTAGCTTAATGTCAAGGTGTCGCGTGAATTTCCGACCGAGAGCTCCGCTTTGAGCCTAACACGCTCACGAAGGAAACATTCCTCGAAGACCCGATTGCAGAATGCGACAAGACCCTCCGTGTGTCGTTCGTTGTCTCTTTCCTTGTACTCCTCTGTGTCGCCGTCTCTACTACGCCTCTCCGCTTCTGCGGGTCGCCGCCTGTTAGTGCTCCCAGGGAGTTTCCAGGCGGCGTCGCGACTATTTCTCCAGGTGGAACGTCGGCGATGGCTGGCTGCGAAGGCAGTTTCTTCGCCGCCAGCTGCTGCTGCTGCTGCTGCTGCTGCTGCTGCTGCTGAGAATTCTGACCGATCGGCAACGGTCTTTTTTCATCCGTCGACGACGACAACGCCGCCTTCTTCTTCTGCGCGGAGATGACGCCCTTCGCCGCCGTCGCCGTCGTCGCCGCCGGTCTGGTTGCTGGGCCGCCGGTTACGACGGACACCGACATGGGTCTATTCACGGAGAAAACAGCTTTCGACTTGGGTGATAAGATGTTGGCGGCGTTTCTACCAGAAGACGACGTAGAAGTGGCACTCGACGACGCTCTCACGCCCGCGGCGGCTGCAGGGCTCGACTTGGCCCCCTCCTTGACGTCTCCGCTGCACGAGACGAAGTTGGGTTTGGCGATCTTGTATCTAACCGCTGCTGCTGCTGCTGCTGCTGCCGCTGTTGGACTAGTTTTCGATTTCGTCGTCGTTGTCTTCTGCTGAATTTTTATGTTCGACTCGACTCCCGGACTCTTGTGCGGCTGATTTTCGGCCAAGAAACTCTTCGTCATCGTCGTCGTCGTCGTCGTTTTCGTTGTCTTACCGGAAGCATTTGCGACGTCACGTGACGCTCTCGCGGTTTTCGCAGCAGCCGATGACGCCATCTGGTTCTTGGGCGTCGCCTGCCGTTTATTCGAGTCGCGTGGACTTGCCTCGTTCCTGCTGCCGCTCCTGCTGCTGCTGCATCGTTTCGAAACAACCGTCTTCTCGATCGACGAGGTTCGAGCGGCGGGTGGAACTGCCGCCGGCCCCGACGACGACGATGCCCCGCGTGACCTACCCTCCCGCCGGCCGCCATCTTCGTCGTCGTCGTAATCCTTCCGGACCATCGGCGGCGTCACACGAACGTCCAACTCGACGGTGCTGCACAGCGAGGTCCTCTGCGACGCCGCCGCCGACGACGAAGAAAGGGAAGCCGCGTCCATGTCGATGCCTTCGTCCCTGTAGACGGCAGGTTTCGACGACGCATCGCAACGGGAAAACTTCGACGGCGAAGACGGGGCGCCAAGACCGTCGTCGTCTGGAGGCGGCGGCAGCGGCGGCGGCGGCTCGGTCGTCGACGTGTCGTAGAGGAACACAGCGACGCTGTCGAGGGCCGTTAGATCGGAAGGAGGAGGGGATTTAGTAGTTGGGAGTTCGTCCTCTTCTTCTTCTTCTTCGTCCCCGTAATCAACAACCACCTCCGTATTCAGACGTATTGACTGCGATCCATCGTATTCACACGATCCGTCTCTTGTATCCGCACCCGATGGATGTGCCGATTCCTTCTCTCTGCAGCCTGAAGTCGCGGCTTGTTCGTCTCCTTCCGTATGAACGATTGCCTTCTGGACATCGTTTTTGTCTGAATTTGAACTATGACCTGGTGGAAACGAGTTTCCGTTCGCAAAAGATACCTCGTTGACGATTTCACCAGCGTTGATGATGTTCGTCGGAGTTCCGTCTGCCTGAACTGACATCCAGTCGCCGGTCTTGGATTGCTCTTGCTGCCGTTTCTTGTTTCCGCGAGGAACAGATTCTTCGGAACGCCTGTTCGATTGCATCTTCAGCGTCTTTTGATCGTCAGCGCAACCTTTTTGCAATCCGTCCGTCCGACTGACCACCACATCTCTGGTCTTCGAAGCTGCAGATGATGATGGCCTGGGCTTGTGGCTATTATCATTACTAGACGGCGTTTTTTTCACAGTGCTGCTGCTGCCGGGTAGAGATTATTTTGCGGCTCCGATTTAGAAGCGGATGAAACTGTCCTCCTCCTCGTGGTGGCGCTCTTTCGATCGCAGACGCTTCTGCGGTCAGTTTTGTTTCCGGAATTCGGTCGTTTACCGGCGGTAACGAAACTGCTTCGAGCGATTTCGCGATTTTCGGTCGCGGTCTCCTTTTCGACGCGCTGGTCGCGGGTTTTCTCCGGTTCTTGAGGCGTTTGAGGCGGCGGCGGCGGCGGCGCCGGCGGGTGACCGATTGAGACCCGATTCGCTTCGGTCGATATAAGACAGGGGGCGGTGGCGCTGCTGTTGGCACGCTGACTTCTCCTCCGCCGTTCCATCCGACGATCCTCCCGTTCCTGTTTCGCGTTCGCCTCGACGTCCGAAACGCCGGGCGACTCGGAGTCTTCGGCGCCCGGCGGACCAGCGGTCACACCGGGGCAGGAAGAATACCGATGATGAGGCGGCGGCGGCGGCGGCGGCGGCATCGGCTGGTTCTTTCCCGGGACACCGTCACTGATGTCCGCCGCCGCCGCCGCCGCCGGGGACGACGGTCGTTCGCGGAGATCGTAGAAGGCGTCGACGCTGGCCCGCGAGCGTCGCCGCAGCCTCTGACTGCCCGGTCTTCGGTCCGTCTCGTCGGCCGCCGACGCAGCCGCCGTCGCCGCCTTCAGCAGAGCGTTCAGCAGCAGCTCGTTCTGCCCGGCCGGGTCGTCGGCGTCTGCGGCCGCCGCCGCCGCCGTCGCCGGGGAGCGGACGGCCAAGTCCTCCTCGGTCCGCCGCCGTCCGTTAAATTCGATTCGGAATTTCGCTTCTGATGAGAGGGGCGGTGCTCGTCCGGTCGTCGGATGTTCGTCGTCGGTCTGTTGCTTCGGTTGACTGGTTTCCTGGAGAAACGAAGGAGCCGTGTCCGACAGCGAGGCGATTCGTCGGTCGCCGGTCTTCGTCGTGTTCTGATGTCTGACGTCGTTGTTCGTCTGACCAACCGTTCCCGCCGCCGCCGTCTTTCCAGATTCATTCGCCGTCACTATTACACGAAACACCGACAAGATCAAAACTAGTAAATAATCTAATCTAATCTAATCTAATCTGAAACTTCTATAGCGCCACTTCATGATGCACAGGAGCATCATCAACCGATGGCACACCAAATCCAAATCATTAAAGATCAAGGTCAAATCCAGGGTTAGTAAGTAACACGAAATTTCTCTAGCTAGCGCTGCCCGAAGGCTTGCTTGGCACAGTACACCGGCCTATATATTCGCGTGAGCTCAATCCGGGTGAAATCCATGGTCCATAATCCTTAGTCCGTGATGGTCAAGGTTGTAGACAAGTATTTTTATGGCAGACGATAACAAGATTTGCGATGGGTAGAATATAATACAATAGATACAGCATCTCATTCTCCTCTCGTTGAAATTAATTCGAATAATAGTCCTAGTGACTGGTTTTCTGAGTACTTGGCGTTGCGCTGGTTCCAGTCAGAACACCGAAGTTAAGCAAATTGACTAAAGCGACAGATTATTATTATTATTATTATTATTAGTAGTAGTAGTAGTAGTAGTAGTAGTAGTAGTAGTAGTAGTAGTAGCAGCAGC
Organism: Metaphire vulgaris; assembly: GCA_018105865.1. Classification (NCBI taxonomy): domain Eukaryota; kingdom Metazoa; phylum Annelida; class Clitellata; order Crassiclitellata; family Megascolecidae; genus Metaphire; species Metaphire vulgaris. The sequence goes on along the minus strand of CM030838.1, from coordinate 14,752,055 downwards.
AGCAGCAGCAGCAGCAGCAGCAGCAGCAGCAGCAGCAGCAGCAGCAGCAGCAGCAGCAGCAGCAGCAGTAGCAGCAGCAGCAGCAGCAGCAGCAGCAGCAGCAGCAGTAGCAGCAGCAGCAGCAGCAGCAGCAGTAGCAGTAGCAGCAGTAGTAGTAGCAGCAGCAGTAGCAGTAGTAGTAGTAGTAGTAGTAGTAGTAGTAGTAGTAGTAAACTGACAATTTCTTGTGCGCCATATTACCAAATGTCATGCTGCATTACAGGGTTCGGCTATTGGTCTACAGATAAAATTTAATTAACAGCATTCATATAATATACTGTACAGTAGAAAGAACACAAAATGAACAGAAAAACAAGGCAGATGAGAGAATACGATTTCCGGAACAGGCGTGTCTTTAGACAACACTACCGGTAGTCTCTCTCTGGAGCAAGGGCCCGGGGGTGGGGGGGGGGGTTGTTTAACAACTTACGCAATCGTCGCTTTGAGGCGATCTGTTCTTCCCTTAACCGGCGTCTTTCTTCGGCTTTCATGTCCTGCAGACGTCGCTCCTTGTTTTCCTGTTTTTAAAAAACAAACAGACTGAATTTGTCGCCAAACAAAATGCAAGAGACTAAACAGCGGGGTTTAATCTATAGGCCGTTTCGTAGGGGAGTTGCTCTTTTCCCCGGAAATTTCAAATTCTCCCGGAAATTGTGGCATACTACAGCAACTAACAGCAGCCTCGTAGCTGACTCCCCCGGCCTCGTCAGTTTCCCCCCCGGTGTCCAGAGTCTAGATTAAACACTGACTTGTACTCGTCCTAAACTAGTTCTGCTGTTGGTCTAACTCATTAGCATATAGGCATAGGCTTCTGTTAGGCCGCTAGGCTCGAGTCCCCATCCCCACTAGGCTAGGGAAGAGGAAAGGTATAGGGAAAAGGTATAGGGGTTGGACCCCCAATTTTTCATCCAAGTTTACGCCTATGCTTATTAGGACTTAGTTTAGCCAAAGTGCGTCGCTTTAAACGTGTCCCGCACGAAATCCTTATTTAGAAAATATCTTTTCGTGCGTGGTATCGCACTACTTTGTTACCCCCCCCCCCCACTTTCCCCTCAAAAAATCAGGACGAACCAAAATGTCTAACAGCACAAGGACAATTGCGATTTTTTGAAAAAAAGACAAGAAAACGTCGTTTTTTAGTTGTATTTGTATGTAGCGACGTTGTCAGGAGCTCAGCTCTCACTTCAAGCGCCTTGACGAACATTTTGCAGAAGCTGTTGAATGTCGATATGCAGTCGTCCAGTTTGAATGTGAGGACGTCTTCGCAAAAGTATGCGGCCAACTCCAGACGCAGTTCCTCGAGTTCTTTCGTGTCGAATTCCAGCATTTCCATCTCCGCATTTGCCATCTGCACGAAAAATTACGGTACTTTTACCGTATCGCCACGGTACGATACTATTTTCCTATATATTCCCTCCATTTATTGCCTTTTCCGCAATCGAGGGTGTAAGTTATGTCTGCAGTGGCGTAGCGAGGAAAAGTGCCGCCCGGGGCAAAAAAAATTGCCGCCTTTTCGTTAAATTCTGGACAGGCAAAAAACCTTATCGCAACTTGCTAAAAAAATTTCTATATGCAAGAAAGGTTTTCTCGAAAATCCCGCCCCTAGAGCAAGTGCCGCCTGGGCGGTTTGCCCCCACCGCCCCTCGCTACGCCACTGTATGTCTGTAATCCTCAAGGTATAATCCGTCAAATTATGCTATCCCGTCATGCTTGACGGGCAAACAGCTAGTTAGTTCTAAACTCGCGTTTGTCCTAAAACAGCAAATATCATAATGGCGTGAATCAATGGCGTGAGTCAATAATTATATAATCAACATGAACGAAGGTGGGTCTTAGCAAACGGATTCTTGATCACCGATAGCCTTAAATTACAGCATAGTCGTCACCGTTGGCTTGAAATGGGGTTTGCTGTCCATGGACAAAATATTGACCTTTGTAGGCCCTGACCTCGGGTGTATTCAAATAGCGGCCCGCGGGCCAGGTCCGGCCCGCGAAGTGGTGTGAAATTGCCCGCGAATATATTAAAACGATTAGTAACTTTTTTCTATTGCTTACTAAACATTTTATATGTTTCGTTTTCAACTTATCTGCTTTCCACGACCCATGAACAATATTTTATTTCAAAAACACCTGAATTTTGTGCACAACTCATACAAAAAAAATTCGCCCTTCATAAAATTTAGTCGAATAGCCCTGCATTTTACGGTGAGATTTTAGATACAGATCTTCAGTCTAGAACCGAGAAAAGCGTAAAGCGGTGTGCGGCAGCGAGTCGTTTGCTTCGTCGACGTTTTTTCCCTTAACCTCCAGAAAGCGCTTCAGTTGTTCCTGGAACTTCCACCCGCAGTTCGTCAGCTGACTGGAAATCGTTCGGACTCGTCCTTGCAGCGTCGAGATTTCGCTGAGCAGCAACTCGATCGAATATCTGTCGTCAAAAACGACACCCAGAGGTTCAGTTTCCTGGTCGAAAATTAATGGAATATAGGTCGTAGATTTCAATCTTGTTCCTCATCGGAATTCGACGATATAACGATTAAAGAGTCGGAGCGTTGTCTTAGATGGTTTATGATGCAACACGTCAAAAGATATTCAGCTATTATTATCATCCAACGGATTTCTAATTGTGATATTAAGAAGAATTGAACAATTAATTTTGAAGGTGATCTTAAGAGAAAGGTTGTGCGGTTTTCACTTTAATGTGTGTGAGTTGAATTAATATAAAAATTAGATGGCTGCATTGTTTGAAACTGTCTCAAATAAAGTATCACATAAATACTGTGCGTAACAACAATAACAACAACAACAACAACAATCAACACATTCTTCTGCTAAAATCATGGACGTAGCGACGGGGGGCTTATCGCTATATATACCCCCCTCCAAAAAATCAGACTATCTTAAAATTTTAAGGTGTTTTTTAAGATTTTCAAAGTTTTTTAAGATTTATACCCCAAATCACATTATATCCCCCCCCCCAATCAAACTCCTAACTACACCTCTGGCTCAAATGTCTTAACGCTTACTAATGGATTTATAGGAGTAGTACATACTGAGAAGCTTCTGACAGGTACTTCAGTCCTTTCAGTTGCTCCATTAAATGAGGATTCTTGTCTTCTGTTTCCTGATTAAACGATAATCAATCAATAATCAGACTACAAGCAGAATGGAGATACGTTTCAAAATTAACATCAGCATGCGGCTTTTCGTGTCGACTGCGTCCCTTTAAAACGTAGGGCTAACCAAGGGCTGATCTATTTAAAATTGAAAAACTGATAGCTGCAATAATGTCAACGAAAACCGCAACCTTTTTAACCCCTTAACCGTGTAATTAACTGTAAATCATTGTAAAATGGATGGATATATCCGGGATCCCCAGTTAAGAGGTTAAAAGACACACTAGTGAGAAAGAATATACAGTATATGCACTCTAAAATAAACTTATAGTATACGTAGGCCTAGAAGGTAAATATACAGTTAAATAAAATAGATAATAAGCAATATATATATATTTAATTATTTTTTTAAAATAGATAATAAATCTTTTCAAGTTTGTCTGACCTGAGCGACAAAATGCAGAAGATTCAGTCGAGGTTTGTTGGATCGTAGGTCGGACAGTTTAAGCAAAGACTGTAGCTGAAATCCCGCCGCGTTCCCAGAATAGACGCCCTGAAAACAGCAACAAAATCTACTGACATCAAAGACTTCATGGTTGTCTAGCAAAAAACGTTGAATATTTCTACGGAAAAAACAGCGCATACTTTTGTGATCGTCCCCAAAAAATCGAAATTCGAAACTTACTTGCACATATTACATCCGTAGTGTCGGAATTTCAAGGCAAACACTTCGACGCCGCTACAGTTAAAAGTTTTTCTCTAAAATTCCACACTGATGAATTTATGATTCTATTTCTTTTTAAGCATTAAGTAGGAACTCGATATGCACCTAAGTCAATTGAAGCGAACAGGTCGGTGAAATCCCTTTGATAATAATATTAGTATCGGTGTGTTGCCAAGCAGATGTTTTCTTTTGGAGTTGAGAAGACGCCGTTCCAATTAACATCCGAAAAAGATATGGACTTGCGCAGAGAGTTCGTTAGTCTCCCGCTGCGCCGGTTCAGATCCAGTTATACAGAGTCGAAGGAGTTCGAGAATCGTGTGCAATCACGCATCCCAAGCAGCGGCGACGCTCAACGCCAAGCATTTGGAGCAATTATTCACCAGAACAGCATCATCGGTTAATGCAAAAGCCGGGCTTGTTATTTGAGCCGAGTGGGTGACTTTAAGGGTGTCCAATAACAAAAGCTACAGAATACTGGTACCTCTTGGCGGAAGTGTGTTGGATTTGAAATAGCAGAATAAAAATCAACACACGGCTACCGTAAGAACAACACGGGATCGAGACGCTTTTACGGACATCAAATACGGCAACAGAGCAACAGAGGGAAGGCAGGATTATTAGGAAAGCATTGCGAAATGAAAGATGGATGAAGACGGATAACGGAGATCGTGTAAGCAATATTATTGACTCCAGAAATACGATATTTCCTGTAGGCCTAACAACTGTACAATAATCACCATTCCAGTGGCAGTGATGATGATGATGATGATGATGATGATGATGATGATGATGATGATGATGATGATGATGATGATGATGATGATGATAGTAGTATATGGTTAATCGGTATCAGTAATGAAGTTGCTACTAATCACTCACAGAATTGAGAAAGTTTCCAGCCATAACAACCGCGTACATGATCTCGTGAAGAACCTTGCAGTCTTTAATATCTAGATTCAAATCATCTCAAAACATTTAGTTTTCACCAGAACTATCAGCAATGATACTGATATTCTGCCAATCGTAAGCAGTCAACAATTGAAAATGTAGTTGCCTGCAGTTTACTTTGCACTTAGTTTGGAGGTTTTAGACCATTGGCGTAGCCACGGGGGGCTGTTCCCCTATTCTGATCTAAACATTCATCGTGAGATTTGCGCAAACCCTTCGAGTATTTTTGTGGGGAGGGGGTAGGTAGCATGAGCCAAGATAATACGCGAATGTGCGACATCTTCACGAGTTTTCTTGCTCTCGGTGACTACCTTTCTACCCGAATATGTTGATGTACTCTTCCCCCACCCCACCCCTAATTAGAAACCCTGGCTACGCCACTGTTACAGACACCACTGAAAAGCACCGAGAGACATTTATTAAGCATTCCTGGTAATGTTATTGATTGCGAAGAAATAGGATATAGGATTAGAACCGAGTGGTAATTAATCAACGGAGGTCAAAACTGGAATTGGATAATATAATATTATTATGTGATTAACGCACGACTCGAGGCAAAAATTATGAATAAATTCATTATATTCATACTCGCGACTATAAATCAATTTATATGAAATAACTTTCCAAGAACTCGGCAAATAAATTCGCTCTTCCGCTGTAATGAACAGTAATTATTTTACCGATTAAATTAAATGTGACTCTTAATATTAGCAGAATTTGAGACGCTTTTATGTTTGCACTCGACTGACCTCTGGCGCTGAGTACTATGGCGTCAATCGCCGGTTTAATGTAGTCTATCGTCGACGGAAATTCCTCCTTCATTAGAAGAGCTTCTGCCAGCAGCTTGTGGCTACGAATTTAACAACACAACGACCAGCTATGATAACAACGACGATGACTTATATATATATTCATGGTGCTAGGACATAATGTCCGCGGACAAAATGTCACGGACAAAATGTCATGGGGACAAAATGTCAGCGGCAAAATGTCACTGACAAAATGTCGCGGTTTAGGGTTGGGGTTAGAGTTAGGATTACATTTTGTCCGTGACATTTTGTCCGCTGACATTTTATCTCTGTGACATTTCGTCCGTGACATTTTGTCCGGCCACGATATTCATAGGCGTAAATTTTTACTAAGCCTCTGGGCTCGAACCCCCACTTTCTGAGAGGCTACCATATTGTGGAAGGAGAAGGTATAGGGGTGGTTTGGCCCCCACGTTTTTCATCCAAGTTTACGACAGTGTTGATATTGCGAGACGACAAAAATACGGTGACGACAGCTGGACACTTAAAACAACTGGACTAATGAGTTAAAGATAAACGCTGGAACGACAGAATTTGTCAGAATTCGCAGGAAAATCGTAATTTCATGCATTTATTCTACTGCACTAAAGAACGTTATTTATCCTTTCAGCATCTTCCGCGGGCCATTTTACACCCCTTAGCGGGCCGTATCTGGCCCACGGGCCGCCGTTTGAATGCCTCTGCGGCCGAATAGTTCGCCATTCAGCAGCGGCTCTCCATGCAGAGGCCCGCCCCCCCCCAATCTCATCACATAGTGACACTTACTGCGGCAGAGACATCAGCTCGAGGTAGAATTTCTCGGCCGTGCCGAGAAGACCTCGATCGCCGATGAAGTTCTGCAGCAGCTGGACCTCCTCCGCCTCCGGGAGGATCTTCAGGAGGCTGCGAAGTCTTTCCGGACCCATCTTGGAACTCTCACCCGCCCGCAGACAGCCGATTATGTCGAAGTTGGTCGTTCGAAACTGACGGAGAAAGATGTTCACGTTCATGCTTCGCTTACTGTCGATAAGATTTATCTAAGAAAATAAAATACCGGAAATAAAATACCGGAAATAAAATACCGGAAGTAATCGTAACGTATTCTCTAATTAGGCCTATGCAGCGCAAGAAGCTTGCATCTGATTTTAGAAGTTCGACTTTGTGTCAAAATTGTGCAGTAGGGGCTGTCCATAAATGACGTCACGCAATTAGGGAGGGGTTCAAACATATGTGACGATGTGTGATGACGGGGAGGGTTTCCAGAAAAGTGACGTCACCTAATACTATTTAATATTGTTATTATAATGCCGCAATGTTATGTTACCGCAAAGTTTAATGTATTTTACATTTATAATTATTATACTTAAATTTCTAAAAAAGAATTTGAAAAAGTTTCTGATTATCGTTTCAAATATAATAATCATAATGAATGTTTTCAAACGAATTCAATGCAATACCTGCTTCATTCAAGAAATTAGTGATTTGAAACTTTTATTTTGACATTGAAAAGATGACAAAAGACGCTTTGTGACGTCATATTTGAGGGGATTTGACTTTTTGTGACGATGTGTGACGAGGGGGAGGGGGAGTAAAAAACTGCCAAAATCGCATGACGCCATTTATGGACGGCTCCTTACATATGCACATATTACGTACAAACATAATTAAAACACATTTCATATAACCAATTGACATTACTGGAAATACAGTAAATCTGACATGGCACGAATCACAGATGTTTTAAACATTATGGTTAGAATAGAAAATGCTAAAATGCGTTTATAGCATCTATGGCTTGAATCACTGTGAGAATCATATAAATAATTATATCCTATTACAATGCATTTAGAACAGACGTTTGATCAGCAAACACAGAAATTACAATCATTGCGTACAGCGCCAGGGGCGTAGCCAGGATTTTGATTTGGGAGTATAATGCAATTGGGGGGTGGGCATAAATGTTTAAAAACTTTGAAAATCTTCAAAAACACATAAAATACTTTAAGGTAGTCTGATTTTGGGGGTATATATATACCGATATACACCGTCCCCGTCGCTACGCCCCTGTCCAGCGCCTACCTGTACTTACCTCGTCCGTTCTTTTCGTCTTCTTTTCACAACGTCCGGAGCTCCCGTCGACCGACGACGACTCTTTCGGCCTACCTCCCGTCGTTCCTCCTCCGAATCCGGAACAGCCGGCGCTTCCACCGCCGCCAGGGGAGCTGGAAAACAGTTCCTCCAAGCGGTCGAAGTCGATCCGGTGTCCGTCGCACGAGCACGCCACCTCCGACCAGACGTTCCCGGGACACGACGCCACCCGGGCGGTCGGGATCTTCGTCCACTGGAGCCGCTTCATCGGCGCCCGCGGCTGCGGGATCTTCTGCTGCGGAAGCAGCGGCGGCTGGATCGCCGCGCCCCCGCCGCCCGACTCGCCCGCGGGACCGAGCCTCTCTGTCTGGCTGGAAGAACCGCCGGCGGCGGCGGCGGCGGAGGAGGAGGAGGGCGAGGACTCGGAATCGGTCCTGGACGGCGCTCTCAGTGTTCCTCCGCCGCTATTGAGAGGAGGCGGAAGGGGAGGAGGAGCGGGCGGATGGTTGTTCGAGTGCAGGGACTGGGAATGTCCGTCGGGATTCGGTTGGTCCGGTGTCTTGGAGTGCTGGTGGTGGTGGTTGGCGCCGACGGGATACTTGTCGACGCGACCTCCTCTCCCGTCCTTCGTCGCCGAATTCCCATCGGCGGCGGCGGCGGCGGTGGAGGAGGAGGAGGACGAGTAGGAGGCACCGACGGCCACCATCGGGGCGCCGCCGCCGCCGCCGCTGTTGATTCTGGCGGCGAAGTGAGCGATGCAGCGGAGGCCCGACTGACCGACTCTGCTCAGACTGCGGCTGCCCTGCAGCAGGACCGTTCGATGGACGAGGTGCTCGACGATGTTCCAGATGCGCTGACCCTGCAGACAACCGGTCGAGTCGATCTTCGACAGGTGCCGCAGAACGGCGACGAAGGCGGCTTCGCGAGGTGTGCCACTCACCTGGATTGCACGAAGGGAAACAGGTATCGGTTCTTCAATGCGCATGCAGCAGAATGATACCTAATCTAATCTAATCTTAAACTTCTATAGCGCCACTTTATAATGCACATGAGCTTCAACCGATGGAACACCATATCCAAGTCATTAAATCCAGGTCAAATCCAGGGCATCCAGCCGGACAAACGGGTGACAGTCTATGGTGGATAAGCCAGGTAAAAAGATGGAGTTTTAATATTGTTCTAAACATCAGTAATGAATTTGCAATGCGCCCCTGATATCTTATGGATGTTTAAATATCAGAGTGTAGTTAAATCATTATGCATTATTAATTATCATATGATTACTCGGACTTTGAACGTAATACTGTGAAGCATATAATAGTAGTAGTAGTAGTAATAATAATAATAATAATAATAATAATAATAATAATAATAATAATAATAATAATAATAATAATAATTAGTAATAACAGCAACAGCAGTCGAGATCGCCAAACAATAACGTTGCCTAGTTTAGATGCATATGAAAGCATATCGCCAGATATTTTTGTTTAATTTAATTGAGTGGTCATTCAATCTGATACTCAGAGAATTTCTCCAAGTTTTATTTTTCACTATCGAAATCTCTACTGTTAGTTAAAATTCTCCAACTCTTTGCCACGGGCGTCAAACATTCTAGGTACACCCGAACAGTGGCGGCTCCAGGATTTGGCAACTTCTAATCATGGGGGCCAAAACCATTTGCTGTTAGGTATGTAGTATTAAGTATAGGGTCCCAACAGGGGACACTGGGGGACAGGCACTCAATAGGGGCAGCACGGGCCCCCCTGTGGAGCCGCCACTGCACCAGAGGGCCTGGCTGCTCGAAGGCCAAATCTTTTGACCACCAACAAAGTCCAAAATTTTCCATCAGTGGTGGAGGGATTAGGGTTCGTTTTGTTGGGGCGCTTGGGACTTACCCGCCTCCCCAGAAGACGAGTCATACTCCCCCTACCCCGATTGTGGGTCAACAATAATTTCGAGAAACTCGACCCCACTGACGTCGAATGAGTGAACCTCTGTAGGGAACTGACCTCAGAAAGGATAGTTTCGAACAGGTCGACGCAACTCCTCGACAACTGAGTGACGCCTCGAGACAAGACGGGAGTCGGTCTGCTCTTCGCTAAACCAACGGCGTCCTTTGCTAAACGAGCATCGACACTTTTAGAATTTCTGCCAAACAAAAAATAAATAAAAGCCAATTAATCACAACAACAACAACAACAACAACAACAATAGCAGTAGTAATATGGAATGACAATACTATTACTACTAGGGCCTACTACTACTACTACTACTACTACTACTACTACTACTACTACTACTACTACTACTACTACTACTACTACTACTACTACTACTACTACTACTACTACTACTACTACTACTACTACTAACACTGCTACTACTACTACTACTACTAACACTGCTACTACTACTACTACTACTACTACTACTACTACTATTTATGCTTAAGAGTTCTATTTGCAAATGTTTACAAGACATCAGCTCCATTTCTAAACTTTATATTATTATTAACGTAACAGAGGCGTACTTTTGCGTTGTCGTTGTTGTTGTCCTTCTCCGCCGTGTGTTAATCTCAGCGATGTTCAGATATATCCACTGACATAAATGGACTTTAGCAGCCCAGATACTGATTCACCCGCAGAGAGTTTCTCATCCCGGGATGGCAGAATTCATGGCTTTATAATTATTTTTAATTCCATCTGATTGTGCAGCGGTCGTCTTAGCTGCGTGGCCTTTATCCTACACGCCAGCTGTTGCAGCCGCAGCAGCCGAGGGAGAAAGAGAGAGAGAAAGAGAGAGAGAGGGAGAGAGAGAGAGAGAGACAGAGACAGAGACAGAGGCATAGACAGACAGACAGAGACAGACAGACAGAGACAGACAGACGGACAAACAAATAAACAGACAGACAGAAAGAAACAGATAGAAACAGAGACAGGCAAAGACTGAGACATACAGACAGAGACAGAGACAGACAGACAGGGACAGACAGACACACACAGACACACACAGACAGATTGAGAGAGAGACAGAGAGAGACAGACAGAGACAGACAGACACAGGCAGAGCTGTTTGAGCAGTGCTGCATGCTGTAATATACGCTTGATCTCCTAGATTATGAGGTGGCCTTAAGGCACGAGGTCAACGAGAGGTCAAGTGGATGGCCAGAAGTGGGTCTCGAATCTCTGCCCCCGTCCGCTTAGCCCGTAGGGGGTAAATAGCTGTCACTTTCAATAAGTGATGATTGAACGAAGCGAAGCGATTCGGCGACGTGCTGGGAGCTGCTTGCGAAGAGAGGAGGCGTAACATGGGATGTCTGCTAAAGCCTTCACACACACAGAGAGAGAGAGAGAGAGAGAGAGAGAGAGAGAGAGAGAGAGAGAGAGAGAGAGAGAGAGAGAGAGAGAGAGAGAGAGAGAGAGACAGACAAACAGACAGACAGACTGACTGACTGACTGACTGACTGAGAGACAGAGATACAGCGCGAGAGACAGAGAGACATGGAGAGATACAGAGACAGAGACAGAGACAGGGACAGAGAGAGGCAGGAGACAGACAGATGTTAATTTAGCCTCAGAAGACAGTATAGATGTAATAATAACATAAGAAACTCGAATATAATTGCGTCAATCGTTAACATGGATGCGTCACATAAAACCGCGCTCCTCAGACACAGATACAGTAAGGAAGCCTATAGTAGCCCACGTAGTACAGATTGAGTACAGTGATTTCTATAGAAATCCTGCTATTTCAGGACTAATAATTAATCATAACAACCGAAATGAAGATTAACTCTGTTCGGTTTATTACGATTTATCATCGTCTATTAACTTAAGTGCATCGTTCTTATTAATAGTTCCTAGCGGAATTCTGCTGGTCCTGTGGGCAAGACAGTTTTAAGGCAATGGCACACAAGACACGTGCCTATGGTCCCGCGATAGAGAGGGGCCCCGGCGGGCTGCGGCCTGTTTTTTTTAAACATCGTCGCGACAATACAACGTTTAACCATTTGATTTCCAGATACAGTCTGGCGTATATGCAAATGCTAGAGGTCACGGTTTGGTGCAGGTCAAATCTGCACAACTGTCAAATGATAGCTATAGTCAATCAGCTAGCGCAATGGTTCTCAGCCCTCTTTGCCTCGCGGACCACTTTTGAAGTTGAAAAATTTCTCGCGGGCCACCTGATAAATTGCTCCTAAAAAAGCGGTGATGACTTTTTGTTCTTTTTGCTTGTCAGACTTTTCACGTTGAAAATGCACAAAATACACATAAAATGTGCCGATAACCTTTTTGTGCTGATGACTTTGTTTTGCTCGTCACACTTTTTAGATTTTTTACATGGAAAATATATAATTATATATGTCTAATTTTATTTACGTTTTTTCAGACTTCGCCGCGGACCACTAGACCCCGTCTTGCGGACCACTTGTGGTCCGCGGGCCACGGGTTGAGAACCACTGAGTTGGCGCAATAAAAACCCACAATTTAATTTTTCCCAGCGACCCACTTGCCAGTTGCCACATCCGACAAATGGAAGACTGGTTATTTATAGTTTTATAAATCCAAATTTAATCGGAGATTGCTTCTCGCATTATAGACGACCGTTTTGGATTTCTTAATCGGGTTACACTTTATTGGAAAGGTTCATTTGCGCTTTTAAAAATTCGTTCTCTCGGTTTCTTTCGCTTTTTCCATTGGGCGGAAATTTAAAAGACTATGTAACGACCCCGCGATTTATGATTAAACTTTCATCTTCATCATCATCATCATCATCATCATCATCATCATCATCATCATCATCATCATCATCATCATCATCATCATCATCATCATCATCATCATCATCATCATCATCATCATCATCATTATTATTCATCATTCATCATTCATTATTATTATTATTATTATTATTATTATTATTATTATTATTATTATTATTATTATCATTATTATTATTATCAACAACAACAACCAACAACAACAACAACAACTCGTTCCCATCAGGAACCCGTCGAGGCCAGCAGCTTCCCAAGTTTGTTATGCAGTTTTTACTGTCTTGTGTCACATATAAATCCCTCCCTTCCCCCCATTATGGAACTTTATCCACCGACTATCCGCTCTATTTCTCCCCCCTCCACCACCACCAAAGTTCTCCTAACTCTCTCTTCCTAACATAATCTAAAACTGTTTTTGCATTATTTAAAGAAAAAACTAAACAGATACGGGATGGATCTAGTAAGTCGAGTCAAGTGTCAATATGTCGGTTGAGCGAATATTCCAAATCCGATCTTGTCTGATGAATCTAACATGTGTCGACGTCTGACCCCGTGGCATTCCTGCAGAGGTCTAGAATTTCCGATTCGTGACCGTCTGTTTGTTTGTTGTCGTCTGGCTGCCGCCGCAGACAGAGTTAACGGATACACGCTAATGGAGAACCGGAGGCCAGACTTTAACGCCTCGCTAAGCACCATCCGAGAAAATGGAGACGAAGGAAAAGCCACCGGATTTCATCTCATTCGACAGCGAACCGCCATCTGTTACAACGGGGCCAAGTTCTGGGAAATTATTATATCCGATCATCGATGGCTGTTTATCCGTTCAAAGAGTAAATACCATTAGGTTCGCGTCCATCTCACGGTAACACACGGTACTCCGACCGTTTATACGTAATGCCGCCGTCTCGCAACAGCTTGCCAGTAAGTGAGCGATTTCAAACGAATAAAGCAAGGTTGATTGGGTGCATTTTCAAACCCATGCTCAACGAAGAAAGGATGATTTAGGGTTATGGTTAGGGTCAGGTTGGGGTTAGGGAGAAGAAGAAGGGTGAAATACGATTCGCCTGAATTCAAAAACAGCCACTGCATGGTTAGGTTTTAGGTTTAAAGATAACGAAACTCTCGACGGTATAATCAGTAGCTTTCGAGTGGAAGAAACATGTAACAGTGTCAAGAAATGATGGAGAATGATGGTCTGCATCGGGGAAAGAGGAAACGATCAGTGATGATTGATTAACTATCCGTTGGGAGTGATTATCTTGTATTCGATGAGGTCTTTTATGGTGAAACAATTTAACTAGAACCTTAACTCAACATCTGGTCTTCGATAATTATCTACGTGTTGTCGTTTTGTAATGTTGCCACCCAAAGAGTCGTAAATGCAAGATATCTCAAATGTTTGCAAACGTTAAATATGATTAAGGTGATACAGCAAACTAACAAGCGCCTGAAAATAAGGCGTTATTTCACCAACTCTACTAGCATTGATGAAATTTACAAGGCAGGGAGGGCATAATGTTACAAAATGGTCATTATTTTCGAGATCGCAAAGCACTAAGTTTACGTTACTATCTTTCGCAAAAATACGTAGCATAATAAACCTTTTCATAAATCATTTTTTAAAACGCCTAAAAGCCGAACTACTGTAGACAGGGGCGTAGTCAGGAATTTAATGGGGGTATAATGTGATTTGGAGGGGTATAAATCTTTAAAAACTTTGAAAATCTTAAAAATGCATTAAAAATTTTAAGGTAGCCTGATTTGGGAAAGGTATATATACCGATATACCCCCGTCGCTACACCCCTGACTGTAAATAGCCCATCTATACCTTCCATCGACCTTCTAGAATCTAGATGATTTTTATAACGCTGTCTACTAGTTCTAGGTGATTCGTGACAGTGGTGTATTTGAATGTCTAAAAACATTTGCAAAGTAACTTGTAATATCTCTTTCAAACACGTTTGTTTTTCGCACACTAGGCTAGGCCTATATCTTACTTCCTTTGCCACACAAGTTTTGCCATTGCTCTCTTGCGTTTCAGCAGTAAAATAACTGCTTTGCAAATTGCCTTATCTCTACACGATATTACATTTCATGTACATTTCGTCATTGGGCCTATATTCTGATTTCGGATACTTGACTACATTTTGATCGTCGACTTTCTTACAAGCAGAGCGCTAGTACAGAAGTTACAGAACCGCCACAGGCGTCGGCTGGTGACACCTGGCGAAGAGAAATGTTATCACATGAAAACTTCATTAATCAGCATTAATCTTTTCCGCACATCGCATGAAACGATTGCGAGTAAGGTGAAGATCCTAACACATTCGTCTTCTCACTGGGGGGGGGGAGTTGGGGATGTGATCCCCTGGTGAAAGAAGACAGTCTTAACGTACCCAAGAGGGAACACGGCGGATCGGGTCCCTTATTTGGATTTCGGGCATATAAACTGATGGTGAGCTCATGCAATTCCAATGAGAAAACTACTGTGTCGAGGGCATAGACGTAAACTTTTAGGCCTAATGGTTGTCTAACTGGTGTGCTCTTTTAGACGTGGAGGTATGTGTCAACCCTATTCCTGAACCACTTTAAAACACGCTATGCACAGGGTCGAAACGCTCGCTGTGCGAATCTTACCTCGTTCGTTTAGAATTCATTTTGGATGTTGTCCGGATGGTTTTCTATAGATCCAAACACGCAAAGGCCAGATCTAAAGGACCTAAAAACTCTTCCAGCCCTTAAGGGTAGTTCTGTTTTAATACTTCACACAGTCTTTGATGTTAACGCATTGGGTTTAGACGCCATTGAAGACACACGATGTAAGTTAAAAGATGTAGATTTCAGTAGACGACTGATATTCCATAAAATAACGACCCTGTTTCTCGTTCGCGATTTTCCACTTCTCGGGCCTGTTGTTATCTTGTTAACGTAAAATTTGATCGTAATGTCTGAAGTTAGGCCTAATGCGTCAATTCGAACGTATAACAATAGAGATATTCATCTGTTAACGTCATATCGTAGCATTGTCATAACGTAGGCCTATGCAACGACGTATATGGACTTGGGTTTTTACAGTAGGTATACGGCGACTCTCGTAAACAGGACATTCTCTTCGGAAATAGGGGAGCAGCGGAGGAGAAACCCCCTCGCAAAGATTTAGGATTGGGGGCGAAGTTGGCAGTGCAAGCAAGCCTCATCCGAATGGCTTACAAGACGAGCAGTCTGTTAGTAAAAAATTTATCGGAATGGCGGTGGAGTTTTTCTCGACTGACAAACCTGACAGACATGATTACCCTGCTGATGAATCGAACAATGCCACAGCAGACGCTTAATAATGTGTCTAAACTGATATTTACCATGTCGGATCACGACTCAAATCTAGAGCGAACATTGACTGATGCCAGCTACATTACTAAAATGTCGCTATGACAATAATAATAATAATAATAATAATAATAATAATAATAATAATAATAATAATAATAATAATAATAATAATAATAATAATAATAATAATGATGATGATGATGATGATGATGATGATGATGATGATGATAATAATAATAATAATAATAATAATAATAAAATAATAATAATAATAATAATAATAATAAAAGTAGTAGTAGTAATAGTAATACCATTTTTGAGAGTGAAGAAAACTTTCAGCGTAAAGCTTTTACCGAGTGTAGACTGATGCATTGAAAAAATCTTGAGTTCTTCAAAAAAACGAATAACGAAGAAGATCTACAGTGCATGTATGCGTAAGTTTGAAAGACACAAAATGCGAAGTAATCGTGTAGAATTGAGATAACCGATCCACGTTCCTTCCAGCTGCAAACATATGTCCTCTATGAATGGAAACTCCAAAACTTCAGTGACCAGATTACTAGTCGAACGCAACACCAGGCAAAGAGAAAGCTACCCATGCACGGAAACTTCAAAACCAACGTTTATCCGGTTGCAAAGCAATTATTTATTCAACTTATATAATAATTATCACAACTGGATAGCCCTTCATCTGCGCTACGCAATCGTAAACACTCGCAGCGGGGGCCTCAATCCACCACGTTGGTCAGGCGTGACCCGCCCAGGATGTAGCCACCCCTCTCCCCCCACACAGACCCTAAGAGTTGGGCGTTTTATTTACCCACCTTCCGTTTGGCATATATTGACAGCTAATTCTGACGTAAGTTTTATTGATTATTTTTCCGCCCGGCACAGTGTTCCATTGCATAAAACTGCGGGGTGTGGTATAGACAACAGCTGGCAAACCCTGACCACCGCTGACTTAAAGTATTCAGTCGGTCATGGTTACTAATAAGACTCTCTGACGCTCAAACGTAAACAGGGGCAGATTTAACCCCTTACCTGGGCGTCACGGATATATCCGTCCATTTTACATTGAGTTACAGTTAAATACACGGCTAAGGGGTTAATAATGCATCCGCCGAATCCACAGACCAAAACAACTGCCCGGCGTGGAACACAAACAGACTAAATGACTGCATCAGAAAAATGAATTTTGAATTATATTATTATGAACCATATAGGGTAAATTTCTACTAGGCCTCTAGACTAGAGACTCCCCTCCCCGATTTTTGAGAGGCTACCATAGGGAAGGGGAGGTATATGGGTTGGGCCCCCACTTTTTATCCAAGTTTACGCCAGTGCTATGAATTTTAATATTATGAATGAAGTTTAGTTTATGTCATAAGAATTCTACGCGTGACGTGAATATCTTACAGTAATTAAGCTTTATAGTTTGAACAGAAAAGAAATGAGCAATTACAACGTTTTGAACCATTTTCCTTGGCAACCAGGCCCCACTCTGAATTTGTTGGGTTCAGGGTGTGGTATCACGATGAAACCTCTTCGATTTGCACAACGCCAGGGATCAGTGGCGGTTCCACGTGGGAAATGAGTGGGAATAATTCATCTCCCAACCGGACTTTTTTGCCTGTAAAACCTATTTTTGGTAAAAGTCTAGTAAAATTACGAGGAAAAACTGCGGATTACCTCTTTTTTACTTGTCATCAACCTATTATTTTTCGGTAAAAGTTTAGTAAGATTAGAGGAAAATCCCTTTTGTCAGCCTTTTCCGGCAAGTTTATTGATTGTGTCCCTTCTCTTTTCATCCTCCCACCAACTTCCTATAAATTCATTTCATCCCGCCACCCCCACCAAGAAATCCTGGAACCGCCACTGTCAGGGATTATTCTGGTGTGTAGCTGAACACAAAATGTAATAGTCGAAAAGACAAAAGTGCAGTGGAAATGGACGTTATGTGCGAATAGTTTTGAAGACGTTTAGGTGCCAATCCGAGTCGATGATTTTTTTCCTTTTTGCTCGTCAGAAGGCGCTGTGCAGTTGTACTGTCGTTCCTTATGACAACGCAAACCGTGTTTGTCCACATTGCGATTGGCGAAATAGCTTTGATCTTGATCGCAGAAGAAGGAAGTGTCCAAATCGGTGACGCCGGTGACTAAAGAATTTGAAATAAGATCAAAAGTCGACGGTGAAACCATCAGATACAAGCTCGTGTCGATTCTATACATTGACGCTGACAACTGAAACGCTAATTGTTTCCCAATTCAGTGGGTACTGAGGAGACTCGGATAAAAAAATGAGCCCTCTCGTGGTAAAGAACCTAGCTATAGGTCCGGATGAATGCACATTTTGAGTACGAGATACAGTACGGGACTGCACCATTCAAACGATATTAGGCCTATATCGCAGCAGTTTCGGATTAACCCCTTAACCGTGTATTTAACTGTAACTCAATGTAAAATGGACGGATATATCCGAGATCCCCAGTTAAGGGGTTAAGCAACAAACAGGCAGACAAGATAACTGCATGGTGTTGTCTATATCGGAAATTCAGCCGAATGACATTTCCAAGATTCTGTAGAAGCTAATCTATACATTGCAGCGCGACATTTTGAAGAGGGTTTTTGATGGAGGAAAGTCACATGAAAAGAAATTGGAAATTGGAACTAGTTGTGCTGCGGTGGGTCATCTAAATTCTACCATTTTTCTTTCAGATATCTTACAGTATTTGTTGTGATCAACGTGTTCTTACGCGCGTGCTCATTCATTGTCGACGAGTTATTATTATTATTATTATTATTATTATTATTATTATTATTATTATTATTAAAAGTTAAGATTTATGCGGTAACTTATCCGATAGCGGACTGCGTGAACACATTACATTGTTAGTTAGCAAGTAATAAGTTCAGCATTGTTGAACCTTTCTCATTAGAGCGCTATACGCCTAGCCTAATCGTCTGCAATCAATTTTTTAGTCTACAAAACAAAAGCCTGATTCAAATAGAGTAGATTCTAATTATGGAATTCAGGCCAAGCGGCCATTTGGCAGATAGCAGAACCTTGTTATAGTTTCAGCGAATCCTTCGGGGACATTGTCGGAACATGCCACCCATGCCGCTCAAGATCTTGCACTGTGGCGGTATCAAGAGATAATGTGGAGATAATGAGCCGGTCTATTATCCGTTTCCAGACAATTAAAGGTCGTAAGGTACAAGTAAAGCAAGCGAAAAATAGCCACGGCCCATATCTTCGTCGTTCAAAGTCTCATAGGCTACTTATATAGCCTACGTTGGTCCAACTCTCAAGTAAAAGAATGTCTTAACAGAACGCGACTATTTTTGTAGATAAAGGAATTGATATCGTGTAGAGAGATTTCATCCTATTTCGAAGTTTTCGATTACAGTAGATAACAATTGATTAGTCAGTCTATTCTGGTGTTTTCGCTAATCTCGACGGTATTAAAAGTACGAGTTCAATAACTGATCACATCCATTCGTGCTTTAAATAGAACTTCGTGAAGATAATCGAAAACAATTGTTAAAAATGGAATTATATATAGGCCTAGTAGAGATGGATTACTAACAGGCTGTCGTTGTTAACGGAACTGACCAAATCGACTGGGGCATAGTTAGATAATTTTAAAATTTATAATTGTATCTAATTTTCATCATTTGTTACTATTTATTATTATTATTAATTATTATTGTTATTATTTGTGACAATATACAGTACATAGCGCAGTAAGTGCCAGTAACATAGCTGGGGCTAAAGTCAAGAGTACTTTACATAATTTACATAATTGTTATTGTTGTTATTATTATTATTATTATTATTATTATTATTATTATTATTATTATTATTATTATCGGCATCATTATTATAATTGTTATCTTTAGTATTTATTAACAACAAATGCCATCATTATCAAAATATAAGATACTCATTGCTGACTTTTGCAGACAAATCAAGGGGAGAATGGAACTATAAGGGGGATTAAGGGATAGAGGAGGATAGGCTTGTAAAAAAAATAAGAAGGCCATATCCCATGAGGGTATCCTGAGCCCTGGGGCAAGGTATACCAATGGCACCCACAGCTTCCAAAAAATCCTGACAAGAAGAAAAAGGTCTAATTTATACCAGTTTAATGAGACACAGAAAATCGTTTGTCTCAATTATTTTGCACCCCCAAATTTTTTTGGGAAGCCTGCTCCCCAAGCTGCCATTACGCGACGCCTCTGCTCCGAACGAAAGATATTATGGCCTCCAAATTCTTAGACGACGTGTTTAAATTTCGGCGAAATGTTTTACGTGCGGCAAATGGGACTAGTATAGTTGATGCCGGACACGACGCTCAAGAACGGTGTCTTAGGTAGTTTACAGTTCGGCAACAGTTGCACGCGTGTCTAAAGTGTGATAACAGATCGGATCATCTATCAATCAATCAATCTATCTATATCTATCTACATCTATCAATAGGTCGTTTAAAAATAAATTTCACATCCTTATTCATAAAAGAGGTTTAAAATAGAACGTGAATTCTTTCATTGTTATCTGTAATTTCTTTGCGATACGCGAGTTTGTGTCACTGTTTGTGTGTTTGGCTGTGTGCATGAGTGATAGTGACATATTCTATCAGTTTACTACTGTTCAAGCATTTTTGTCGGACAAAGGTTTCTAACAAAAAAATAATCTGGCAATTTATTGCCCAGACTTTAAAAAGACTACTTGTGGTGTCATCTGGTCCAGATAATTTCGCCTTGTTTTTTTACTGGCGGCGTACTAAGAAAATCGTTTTGTTAGACAAAGACGAATGAAATTAGCCATGAACCTTATCGGCGAGAGAGATAGATTCGTGGCGTGAAGCCGTGACAACGAAGATCGGTGTCGACGACCTACGTGAAGGATCGAAATGCCGCATCGTTATAGCAGCATTTGTGTTGGCTTTACGGGGCGGGGGGAGGGACCCTTAAAAATCGGATGAAGGGGGTCTTGAAACACGTCTGTGGTGGTGTCGGTAACTGCCCACGGTTTTCTGAATCCACTTTTCTCGATTAAATAAGTAAGTAAGTACGTGAAATCTCGTGAATTTCTATAGCGCTTTTGAAGTATTGCCTTATTCATAGGCGGCGTCAGAGGCTCGGAGCGCAGCGTTATATTAAATTATAAGATTTGGTTGATTTAACAGATTTTTTCTCGCAAAGGTCCATAATCAGCAACAACCAAAACGGAAGAGACCGAGTCCAGCCAAAGACTCTAAATCTAGATGCAAGATAAGTAAGAAAGTCATCGATATAAGTAAAAGTAAGTAAAATCTCGTTAATTTCTAAAGCGCTTTCAAAAGATGCACCAAGGTAGCTCCTTATTCCTAGGCGCTTAATCTCAAATGAAGTAGCTATAGCCAAAGGTGGGTCGTTCATGCCGGGTCATTTAATCAAAAGGGCGAGTGGCAGGATGCTATAGCTATGGAGGAAATGATTTTATAAAGAGAAATGATTTTAGTTTAGAAAGAAAAACATGAGGAGATATACAACATATCTGAACAGCGGTTAGGCGATTTGCTGTGATAGAAGTTGCGATAGGCCTGTTGAAAAAAACTACATTAGGCCTGGGACTAATACATTAATACAATAATACAATACGGTAGTGCATCACACTGGACAGTATATTGCGGCACTCTATATTATTATTATTATTATTATTATTATTATTATTATTATTATTATTATTATTATTATTATTATTATTATTATTATTATTAGCTGGACAATCTGTCAGAAACCCTGGATACTCAGGGCCTATCTATAGTGTACAGACGCCACGCGTGAAAACACTGCTTTATCAGATGGTGCTACATAAAGTTTGCAAATAAATCTGATCCCAAAGTCTATAATTCTAATCACAGGAATTTACAACGATTCTACTTCGAAGTGACGATCGACTGATGTTAGGTGCATTACTAAAACGGCGCTATAGAAGTTCTTCAGTTCAGTGGCGTAGCCAGGATTTCCGGAAGGAGGGGGTTGGTTTCGATCATAACCAACTTCGAAAAATCTTGACAAGCAAAAAAGTCATACTCAACTCTTTCCTCTTGTAGTTTTTCCTCTACAGATGTACTGACAAGCCCAAAAGGTCGTCGCCTTACATCTTTAGCCTACATCCTGTCATTCTACAGCGCTTAGAAATTATTTACGGTCGGCAGCCAAGTGGGTGAGGGTTTTAACCCCAAGCCTCCCTTGGCTACGCCACTGCTTCAGCTAGTTGGTTAGATTCTGAACGAAACGCTTTTACTGATCTTCAGGAGATTTATCGGTGCCGTCGAATATACAGTAGGCCTCTAAATCTGCTTTCTATTTCTATATTTTGAAAGGAAGTAACAGACAGCTTTTACTACACATATCAGTAAACGTACTATTTGGGAGTTAGAGAATCCGACAGTGACATTTGAGTTGTAGGCCTATATGTTTTTCTCTATATATTTCTGCCTATGCATAGTGCTAATCGAAAGTGTACGCCAGTCTCAACAATTCTGATTACATGCTTTTCAATTACCCCCCCTTCCCCCAATCTTAATTATTCCACAATACTAACATATCACGTGGTGGAAACTTGACTGCTTGGTTGAAATTTATAAGATACAGTAGTCGGGCCGCGAGACAAAGGTCCCATAGGTCGCATAATACGTTCAAACAAAAACAATTCTGACTCACAGGTGTTGTGTACCGAGCATCGAAAAGTGCCCGATGTGCCCGAGCAGAACGAGACTAAAGTTCGAACTATGTCTTCGAAAAACAGACGTGCATTCAGTGGCAGTTCCACGTGGGGAATGAGGGGGTTGCATCTCCCCCCCCCGCTGGACTTCCGAACTGTTTGACTTTTTTCGCTTGTGAAACCGATTTTTGGGCAAAAGCCTAGTAAAGCTACGAGGAAAAAACTGGGGATGACCTTTTTGCTTGTCAAACTTTTTTCGGTAAAAGTTAAAAGTGCAGTAAAATTAGGGAAAATATTTTCTTAAAAATTTCTCTTGTCAGCCTTTTCCGGCAAAGTTTGTCGATTCTGTCCCTTCTCTTTTCACCCCCCCCTCCACCAACTCCCTATGAATTCATTTCATCCCCCACCCCACCAAGAAATCCTGGAACCGCCACTGCGTGCATTTATCTTCGAATTATTTTCTGCGAATCTTTTGCGAAAATCGACGGAAAAGAAAAAGGCCTACTTTGACCGAAACCTTGGCATAACATGGCATTGCTAAAACGCACTGGCAACTCGGTGATTTTGAATGATTTCCTCAGCTGTCGAGTCTTCTGCGACCTTGGTCTAGTGACTAAGACGAGGCCTTGAATCGCTCCACGACGCCAAAACACCTTTATTTTTGCGTTCACGTTCATTGACCTTGCGTTTTACTCAGTGACTGTTAGTTTCTCGTTTCTCGATAACCCGCTAGGGAGGGGTCAAGATTTTAACAATTTAAGAGACCCGTTGAATATCTTGTGCCGAATTCAAGATTTTAACAATTTAAGAGACCCGTTGAATATCTTGTGCCGAATTCAAGGCTTTTGCTATTGCGGGATATCAAAATATTTGCACAAAGACTACGCAGAAGTTATTGACCCATACCCGTTTTGATGCACACATTCTCTTTTTGATTATCTGCTCCTTGGGCCGCTTCGTTCACATTTCTCTACTGGCTATCATTTCTACGCTGACGATGCACAGTTACTAGTTGCATTTGATGACAAAATCTATTCGGTGTCACAAGAAACTTTATCCGTTTGTCAGCAACACGTTCAGTCTTGGATGCTTAGTAATCACAAAAATATTGTCCGACTGGGGCTGGGGACTGCCCAGCCCCCGTGCCCATCATGAAAATTGGCCCACCGGTTTTTCGAGATAACCGGTTTTTGTATTGTCAGCGTCCGATTTCCAGCACGATTTGGAAGAGAGAAACCTTGTTTTGCTTGTCAGAGATTTTGGGGCGACGGCCTATTTTTTCTCAGTCCAGGCCCACTCGGACATTCTTAATCCGACCATGTTAGTAATAGGTGTGCATTAAACCCTTCAAAAACTGAGGTTTTATTATTATTATTGCATCATTCAATTTAAGTTGATTTGAAGACAAAATTATTTTTTATTTGACAACATTTCAGTTAATTATTATTATTATTATTATTATTATTTTTATTATTATTAAAATTATTATTCCGAAAATAAAAATATTATTGGAAACACATTAAAAAATTTTATCGATTATTATTATTATTATTATTATTATTATTATTATTATTATTATTATTACGCCACTGGCCCGGGCCATTACAATTATTATTATTATGTCCGACTGGTTCTGATTATTATTATTATTATTATTATTATTATGATTATCCTTACCGATTGTTGATCGTATTATTATTTTATTGATTATTATTATTAGGGGCCCCGGTCTTCTTATTGTTATTATTAGCGTTATTATTCCGTTCCTATTGTTATTATTATTATTATTATTATTATTTTACGTTGTTATTATTATTAAACGTCTATTTTATTATTATTATTATCGTTATTATTATTATTATTATTGTTCTTGGGACCAGTTATTATTATCGGTATTATTATTACGGTTATTATTATTGTTGTTCGTTATTATTATTATTATTATTATTATTATTATTATTATTATTATTATTATTATTATTATTATTATTATTATTATTATTATTATTATTATTATTATTATTATTATTATTATTATTATTATTATAAATGTCAATTTGTATAGCGCTCTGTGCCTGGCTAAGGCCATAGTCAAGAGCGCTTTCGCTTAGTCAAGACCGATCTATGGACTCTCTCATTGTGGACCGGTCGTGGAATCTGCGGGAACACTGTTGTTAATGGGGGCGGGGGCGGGGGCGGGGGTGGGGGGGGGCGGGGTAGGTAACAAGATCGAAGAGAATACGTGAATGTGACGACCTTGTTTTTCTGTTCGTCGGACTTGTTGACGCGAAAATGTCGATGATGTGCCCCCACCCCGCCCCGTATTCCGGAACTCTGGCAGCGCCACTGGACTCTCTGGATACCAGCTTGCTGGAACCACACTCACGCGCCAGTATTGGACTTTGTTCAGGGGCGTAGCGACGGGGGGTATATCGGTATATATACCCCCAAAAAAATCAGTCTACCTTAAAGCTTTTTATGTGATTTACATGTGATTATATGTGGTTTATAGTTAAGATTTATACCCGCCCAAAATATTTATACCCTCCCAAATCAAAATCCTGGCTGCGCCCCTGACTTTGTTCTGCCTTCAACTCACAAATTATGGCTCTCAGAGATATAGCCTATGTCGACAATAAACCCTACGTCAAGTTGTCAACTCACTGCACTCCTCAAAATGCGCCATAAAAGATTCCAACTATTAATCAGTGGCGTTAGCGACTGGGGGGTATGTCGGTATATATACCCTTCTTCTTCCAAATCGGACTACCTTAAAATTTTTAATGTGTTTTTAAGATTATCAAAGTTTTTAAAGATTTAAATCCCCCAAACCCTCACCCCGAATCACATTATACCCCCAATCAAATTTCTGGCTACGCCCCTGCTATTAATATCGTTTAAATTTATTCTCTAATTATAGAGACTTATAATTATATCATATTATTATTCTAATGATACTGTTTGGGATTATAAAGAGCAACGTTGGCAAAATTTGCCGTTCACTCAAATTTTGAAGAAAAAAGACTAGTCATTTATACCGTTAGCGTTTTAACAAATTAGGTCGTTATAAAATAGTGGCGGCTCCAGGTCTATGCCCGTGCCCCCTATAACTGGCAGTTGGGATTATACTTAATGCTACATACATTAAACAACAAATGGTTGGCCACCCACAAAGACCCCCACTTGCCAAATAACATTCAGCGCACGCCATAACATTGCAATTACACCGCGGAGAGTGCTTGGCTATCAGATTCAAGGATAACTGTCTTATCAAAACGGCGTGAACAAAGTGAAAATGTCTCTACGCGGCGCCACTAAATCAAAAAACTCAATTTTTGCCTGTTGTTGATCAGACGAGCTGGTTCGGTTTTTTTCAACCGCACGCAGTTTAAGGAAACCACATAGGTGCATCGTGGACAAGTCAGCCCCCCTTCCCCCACACGACGACAACTATATTGTCGAGCCAGATACGCTCCTTCTAGAACTCCTTGACCTCCAACGTTTCTCCTATAAAAGTTGACTCTCGAACACTCGGTTTCGTCAGAGATTCAACTTCTGGCTTCAAGAAACAGCACTTGTATAGCGCATCAATTCTTGTTGCCCGAGAAAATGATGTCCGAACTGTTTGCCGCAGTGATTCTGTTTGTCGTTTTGGTCGTTTGGTTTTGGACGAGACGATCTCAGAAGCGACTACGCATGCCCAGCCGAGACGGTCTCCCGGTACTCGGAAACCTCCTCCAGGTCGATCCGGAGAAGCCGCACTTCACGTTCACCGACTGGGCCGAGGACCTCGGCGACGTCTTCTGCGTACGCCTGTGCGGCAAGAATCTCGTCGTCGTGAACGGGTTCGCCGCCGTTCACGAGGTTCTCGTCGACAAGGGACCGGAGTTCGCCGGTCGACCGCGGAGCTTCACCGCCAAGCGTTTCACGAACGACTTCCGCAATCTCGGATTCTGCAATCCGTGCCCCGCCTGGAAGACGCTGCGACGCGCCGTCCAGCGAGACCTGAAGACCTTCGGCGGCGGCCTGCGGCGGCTGGAGGACATCACGACGAAGATAACGCAAGAACTGTCCGAAGAGCTGGCGACGGCCGGCGGCGGCGGATCCAGGGCGTTCGACGTCCGACCGCTGCTGTACGGCGCCACCATGAACGTCATGTGCGTCTTCCTGGTCGGGATCCGATACCGGAAGACGGACGCCGAGTTCCTGCTCTTCCAGGAGATGGAAAGACTCGGCGTCACGCTGATCGCCAGCGCCGGAAAGGGAGCGGAACTGAACGCGTTTCCGTGGCTACGTTGGTTCGGAAACGAGACCTTCGAACGGCTGGAAAGATTCTCGAAGCTCCGCGACGATCTCTACGCCACCCTGAAACGGCGATCTCTGGAGGAGGAGGTGGAGGAGAAGGATAAGGAAGAAGCGAATTCGTCGTCGGGAAAGGCTGGAAAAGATCGACCGATTATTCCGTCGCTGCTCAAGATTGTCGACGAGATGGGCGAGAACGACGACGGCTTCGACGAGGAGTTCATCAAGGGAACCTTTTCCGATCTGATCCTCGGAGGAACAGCCTCCACCACCAACCTCATCTACGCCTACCTCAACGTAATGCTCCACTATCCGGACGTCTACTCGAAGGTCCGAAGCGAGGTTCGAGATCTCGTCGCCACGTTCGACGACCCGAGCGAACTCTCCCGTCGTCCCTGCCTGGCGGACAGGCCCGCTCTCCCGTTCACCCAGGCCACCGTACTGGAGCTGCTCCGGTACGTTTCCATCGCACCGTTTACCGTACCGCACCAGTCGCTCGTCGACACGACGATAGCCGGCTACGGGGTACCGCGCGACACCGAAGTCCTGTGCAACCTGTGGGCGGTCATGCACGACGAGAAGCTGTGGGACGAACCGTGGCGGTTCAAGCCGGAGCGATTCCTGGTGGAAGACGGGTCGGCGGTGGTGCCGCCGGAACATCCAAACCGACGGCACCTGGTGGCGTTCGGCGCCGGACCGAGACACTGCATCGGCGAGGTGTTTGCGCTCAGCCGACTGTTTCTCGTCGTCACCGCGCTTCTGCGCGACTTCGACCTTCTTCGGCCGGATGGCGACGAATCCGGGACAACGGCGGCGTCGGCGGAAGGGGGGAAGCGGTTGGTCCCGTGCGATCCGAGAAGCTACTCGCTCGGCATCGCCCTCTATCCGCAAAGCTACAGTCTGAGGCTGGTTCCGACGAAGCACCTCGAAGAGAAACTACGGAAGGCTTCGTCGCGTCATCATTATAGGGCTTAGCTCTCTCTCTCCTCTCTCTCTCTCTCTCTCTCTCTCTCACTCAGAAACATAGAATTAGTACAGTGTTAATCTAGACTCCTGGGGGGAAACTGATAAAGCCGGGAGGAGGAAATTGACAAAGCTGGGGGGAATTCTGCTAGGGAGCTGCTGTTAGTCCATGTAGTATACCAAAATTTCCCGGGGAATTTGAAGTTTCCGGAGGGGGAAAGGGCAGTTTTCGCCCCGGAAACGGCCTAGATCAAACACTGGATTAGTAGCCTAACGGAAAACTATCTACCTACTGTGATCTACAGTAATTAGGACCCATACCTTTGACTTGCTCGTCATTTCCGACATCCCAGGTTGTAGTACTTAGTAACAGACGTTTATAGCGGCGCTATAGAAGTTATTGAACAGATTAGATGCAGTTTGTAAGCAAGCCTATGTTCTTGACTGCTCATCATTTCTGACATCCCAGCCAATGCTTACTTACTTAATAACATACAATTTGTTGTGGCGCCAGTGTTATTTCTAGGATTTTGAATTGGGGGGGGGGGTGTCGGGAAAATCTGGGGGTGTCGGAATTTGGAAGTCTCTGCCCCAAAAAGACTGACAAGCAAAAAAAAAACGTTATCAGGTCCAAAAAGCAAGCAAAAACTTTAAAGTCTCAAAAAACCTCTGACAAGCAAAAAAGTCATCAGAGCATAAAAGTTGGGGGTGTCCTTCTCCATTGGGGCGGGGTTCTGAGCTAATTAGTATGCATTTTGTATGCATACCATTGTCGCATTACCAAATTTTGGGGATGTCGACCTCAAATGGGAGGGTGTTAGGGGGGTGTAAAATTATCCCCGAGTGGCGCCATAGAAGTTTATGAACTGATTGGATGCATTGGATGAGGCTAATGTAAGAGCCAAAAGTATTTAACCAAGTAGGCTGTGGTCAACATAGGTTCAATTTCAAATCCAAATACCTGAAATCCCACAACTCTACACGAAGCCAAAATACCCATGGATTGAAAAGCCAATCCGAAACAAGTACAGTATTTTACCTGGCCAATTGCCACACATGCACACTTTCTGAAACAGTAAACGAACAGGTGTTTCTAAACTACAGAATAGAACGTACAGTACGGTATATCTAAGACGTACTTTAACATTCTACACTAAAATCCAAAATACATACAAGACCACGCTCATCAAATCAAAAAGTTTTTTAATATTAAAATTGTAATTAAATAAACTACATGTTCACTGATGCATCATTAAACCAGCTGTATCAACACTTCATTACACTAATACATAATTTTAAAAAGTAAGGATCCAGAAATTAATATACCCTAATAAACCAAATACTGTATTCCTACAACAGTGATAAACCAGAAAATTATTGTCGCAATGTCTTCTGCTATATCACAAAGCCCTTGCAACATATACTGTAGTCATAATATAAAGACAGTCTTGATACTAAAGAATAATGATTAAGGGGTCAATTAATTAATTAACACTCTCCAAGGTTAGAAAACACCAATTAATTATTATTCCTTTCAAAGGGCCGTTAAAATAACGTAAAAACAAAGTGAACATGAAACAGTTAAAAGCTTCTACCAAAGATCCTAACATGATGAGCAACATAGGCGTCGATCCCATGAGGGTCCTGGGGTCCGGACCCTCACTAAATTTTGGTTGTGAGGGTCCACAATGCATTGGACCCTCACGAAAATCTGAATAAATCTATATTGTGCCGTTGTACGATTATTTAATAAATTGATGTGCTGTATAGATAATATATGTAGATATTATCAGCAAATGATATTTTGGATCATTAATAAGTAATACACCGTAAGAACTATGCTAAAAGGGTTAGGGTTAAGGTTAGGCACAACAACGGGTGGACCCTCACAACTTTTACTACAGATTGACACCACTGACAAGAAATGACATTAGACAGGGTTGACTGCCATTGTCCGAATATAAAAGTACTGACAAATTGAAGTAGCTTTTATATCATACAGTATACTATAATTCCCGGGCATTGGCATGGTAGCAATAAGGCGTAACAATCATGCAACCAGAAAGCCGTTGGTTTAAACCTGGCCACTCTCACTGCATAGTGAACTTGGATACCGGTAACTTATTGCCTGTGAGGAAGGCAACAAGAAATCACAACACATACATCACCCCAGGTGACATAATGTGCCAACCGGGCCAGTCATAGAGAACACAATTATACATACACGTATATACTATGCGCTATTCTACATGCGTATAAAGTGTATTACACATGGGTGCGTGTGTGGACACAAGTGAAAATACCGTACTACAGTATCTTTGTCAACAGATTAAAAGGAGAATTTGTCAATTGACAATCACTTTCAGAAGGATTAAAACAAACGTTTGACAACCTCACATCTTCAAAATATTTTTAAATGACATTTTCACCATAACGTAAAAATATTCACCCGAGACAAATCATCTCCAAAACATTAAACACTGCAAACTGCTGCAGTTGAACAAAACCAAATGCGGCCGTCATCGGTAGAATAAACAAAGGGACTGAAAGAAATAAAACGCAACACCATTGATCTGTTTAGAAATTCAATAAACTGTTAACTCTGATACCACTGCTACCATATTACATTCACTCACTTTTTAAACAACACAGCAAGCTTAAACAATTTTCACTTATATTTAGCTCATATTGCAAATTCTTATCGATATTCATAACCATCTAGCAAGCTGTAAAACAATTTCAAAACTCATTAGAGCACACAGCTGGTGGAAATGAACAAATATGGTAAAAACCAGTGGTTCAAGCTTCAGTATACAGAAATCAAATCACTCTCTAAATATATTTTATTAATACATTGATAACCAGGTCAAAAATCTCCCAGATGCTGAACAGAGCATGTAACACTATAAGTATAAAGGGACAAATACATGTATACTGCATGTCCTGGCTGGTGCCAGGGTCCCAAATGGGAAGCAGAGCGTACATCAGGGTGGTCAACGTGTTAAGGAATCAAAAACAG
Organism: Metaphire vulgaris; assembly: GCA_018105865.1. NCBI lineage: Eukaryota > Metazoa > Annelida > Clitellata > Crassiclitellata > Megascolecidae > Metaphire > Metaphire vulgaris. Next base: position 14,721,252 of record CM030838.1, on the reverse strand, counting down.
TTTCAATTGAACTCATAAAACTAAAATAGCAGTAAACGATATCTGAAAACAATCTAACATAAAGAAGTAAAGACACAGCAAACAGAGTAGGGGCACATTTTTATTGAATGCAATTTCCGTTCACAACCAATAAACACACGTCAAGAAGAAATGATGTATGGATGCAAGAGTCAGGATTTTAATGTTTACCTTGAAATGCTATAAAGTAGCTACAAATGTTTCACTAATACAGCAACAAAAGAAGCAACCCTTTGGACTGAAAATAAGACTAAACGTTCAGTCATATCGATGGAAATGTAGAAGATCGCGAACAAGTCAAACACACCAGGATGCTACGTTGGCCGCAATAACGGCCGGAATCGACTCACTGGATGTTAAATACGCATGTTCCAGCACCGCACTTTGTCGAGGAACATATACGTGAAAGAAGCTTCAATAAACGGTTATGATAGCATCCCTTGCACTTCCAACACCAATCCATTTAACTAAAGATGGAAAAGTAACACATAATTATTAAAGATAATAATAAGTCAGAAAACATGCTGCAAAATATAATGTCTAGAGCACACACTAATCTAAACATAAACTAAAAATAATAAAAAGTAACGGTAGGTCCCGCACTCGAGCGCTGGGTTCCTGCACGTATCTCCAGTCTATGCAATCAGTGACATAGCTGGTATAAGTAATTAATCTGGGGTAGGTTATCATTACTCTCTCCAGACCCACGTTTTACCTCACAGCTTGACGCTGCTCATTTTCACCAACCCCCTCTAGCAAGTAAGGTTGAGTCAACCTTAGAGCTCCCGTGACCTTCTCCTCTATGGTCCAGTGTTGTTACCATTCTGCTAACTTCCCACCCCTCAAAAAATAATAAACAGAACTCATATTCAGAATTTTGAGTGAGCAGATTATGTTGCAAAATTTATGTCTTGCAAAACAAGTTCTGACAGCAAATGACTTTGTCTTACAGTAATAGCTAACAGATAACATCTCAATTATTTTCATCTAATAAAATGAATGCCATATAAATTGCAATGCAGCAGAAACAGAAGCATGATAATTTTCCGCACATTATTAAGGTACAATGTAGTTCATTCCCTGCAGAAATTTCTACAACTTCTAGTCCATAAGATCAACACTAATTTAGAACATTTATTTCCGACAGACTGACTGTTCTCCATACATCAAACTAATATTAATACAATGTTTACTGAAAATATTCTGAGGAATTTCCTTTTATCATAGCAAATTATATCATTTGCCCTACAGATTTAGTTACTTGAAAACAATTTGAATGAAAAATTAGGTAATTATATTCAAAGATCCTTCCTCTGAACTGCCCATTATGCACAAAACATTGAAAACCTTTTAATAATAATTATGCTAGCTAAGTTAATATCAACCACCTCTAAACTCCTTTAGCAGTTACATAACCTGTGTCAAGTTGCTATCAAAACCGCTACTCACTTTTAACTCCCATAAGTTCTTCAAATTTCCTGATGTAGTTTTTGGCATTCTGAGGCAGGTCGTCAAACTTCCTAACATGAGTCGTGGGAGACTTCCAGCCAGGCAACTCCAAATATTCTACTTCAATATCCTCAAATTCATTCTGTGAAGCTGAAGATACAACCAAATTTTATGGTGCAATTATTTTATTTTATCATAAAAAGCAAAAAATATATTTAAAGATACAATCGAGATTTACACAAGAACACAAAAAGTAACAAATACTACTATAAACATTTGATCGATTCAATATAATATAAGCAATTTAGATATAAAAATGGAAACTGCCTCCCTCCACAGAAATGCATTAAAAGAGTAACATGTTTGATAATCAAGAAAGTATCAAGTGAAAAGACATTAAATGGCAAAGCTCCAACACATGTACAGGGTGGCAGAAAAACACCGATCTATATTAAATGCAAACCTAAATGTGACTACGGTAGTCCGTTTTTTTGCGCCACCCTGTATATACACTATCAGTTAAATTCTGCACTAGTCAATTAAATTGAAACCTATATTTAACATAGATTTACAGCAATTTTTGCTAAAAGACTTGAAACAATCTCCCATTTACAAACCTGGAAAGTCGTCCATCACCATTCCATTTTTCTTTGATTTGTAGCTAATTCCAATTTTCACAGGGTCACAATCATCAAGGATGTCCAACTTTGTCAGAGCGATCCTGATAAAAATAAAATCACAGTGCTCTTACTATAGCTCATTAGATTTTCAAAACAATAAACAAAATAAAATACTGAAATTGCACTTAAAACACTACAAATAAAATAAGCCAGTCTTATGTATTACTTAATATACTTTGCCCATCATAAAAGCTCAATTTGCACAATAAGACAATAGTTGAATGACCAATAATAACAATTATACTGTATAACTAATAAAATCAATAATAATAAAAATAATAAGCAATAAAGTCAATCATTGATAATTATTAAAAGCATATATCTGACTTCATGTATAAAACCAAGCCACACTATTTCAATTAAGACAAATTCTTTTATTAGGCATATGATGCAGTAAATGTACAGCATGGACTCGACCAGCCAAAAAAGGCAAAGCAAAGTTCGTGTAAAGGGCCTCATGGCAGAATTTTATCAACAAACACAAACAATCAAAAATGGAAATTTAAATACAAAAGGCCAGGCTAGAGAATTCTGTCTTACGCTGTGAAGCCATTGATTCTGTTCGCGTATTTCAGCATCACCATATCTAACCAGCCACATCGGCGAGCCCTTCCGGTGGTAACGCCAAACTCATGTCCTTTTTGTCGTATAACCTCATCCAACTCCTGTTTTAAAATATTTTCATAAACTGGCTGTCAAAGTAGTTAATTAATACACATAGACTGACTTTTTTTTTAATATTCAGTTTTCAAAAAGGTTAGTTTTTTTAACTGAATTCAGAACGGTGACTTTCCTTTTCCATCTGCGTCGGGAAACACCCTTCACCAACTCTTGTTGTGTACGCTTTACAGACACCGTAGATGTCGCCAACGCTGCGCGGTGGGATGCCAAGACCAGTGAAGACGCCTCCAATTGAAGAGTTGCTTGACGTCACCATCGGGTAAGTTCCTAATTTGAGACAAGATTAATACAAATTGCTTAACCATATTTAACGCAGTTTTCTCTGGCTTGTATTTTTTAATATTTGTAATTTTAATTTTTACTCATCTCTATACTGTTCATGATACAAGAATAACTGCCATCATTTATATATATATATATATATATATATATATATTTTTTTTTTTTTAATGCCTCGGTACTTCATTCCCGAGGGACTTATGATAAAAAATTGTCCGGAGACCTGAAATTATAGTGTGCTAGCTCTCGTTCGGTTGTAAACTGGAAAATGTTCCACGGAATGCGATGGCGTTGAAACGCTGAATCGTGACGGATATTCTTTGGAACAGAAAGCATCCTTCTCTATTGTCCCCGGATTGTAGGGCAATGAGTCGACCCAGATCGTTGATAAAGGAGAGGGCGTCGTTGTTGATGGGGCCAAATGTTTCAAATGCTAGCGGCAAGAAGATGTGGGTGGATGAGAGGGCCTGATATTTTGAACGCTTTCTGGCCGCAGCTGCTTCTGCGGCGGCTCCTGCTGCGAGTGCTGTGGTTGGCAAATACGTGGGAGCAACTGTGTCTGCCACGGTTGCATCCCAGATCAGGCTTCGCCCTGTCCGCCACGGGATCAGGGTCATGCCGTCTGGTCTTTTCCCATCGGTTCGGCAGAGACCAGGCGGCTCCTTGATAGAGGGGATCCCTGCCCTAACCAAGGCCCTCTGAACTAGGTCGTTCAGCAAGCAGTGTCGGGGGACACGACCTGGACCTAGATGACATGAGAGCCCATGAGCGCCGTCCTCCGAAACCATAGCACCACAAGGGCAGAGGTGCTTCTCGCAGATTGTGGCCCCTAGCCGTAGACCGACGACGACTCTGATCGTCTCATCGTCCATGCGAAGGCCACAACTGGTGATTGGAAGCGCATGGAGCCAGTCGCTAGCGTGTCGTGTTGAGACAGCTCGCAGACGGGCTTGGTGGTATTGCCCTTGATGGGTCTGGAGTAGATATGCTACTTCCCTTTGAATTAGAGGACGATCCCAGGTGCTTTGCTTAGTGAGGGAGCCGGACGTTGGGGTCGGCAGCTGACTCATGGAGGACCACTGGTTCCTGACTTGCAATTCATGCGCGTCAGTGCTTACACAGGCTTTCTCTAGCATGGAAGACTGGAGGGGTCGGGTGCCTGCAGCTGAAGCCAAGAAGGCAGACGGTGCAAGCATGGACACCCGACGAATCCCTAGACCTCCATCCCTAATGGGTAGCGTCGCCTGACGCCACTGGCTGTCCGAAAGCTGAATGTTTAGTATGCTGTTTAGGCCCTCGCGCATGGTTGCGTCGAAACTCTCTAAAAGCGGATGTTCGGCGCAAGGGGTGCATCGCAGCGTATAGAGGAGCTTCGAATGACTCAAGGAACTCCGAAGCAGAAAGAGGGCGTCTTGCCTTGGAATTAAGAGCAAGCGACTGAGGGCCGTCTGTAATTCCGTTATTCGGCTGGACATGAGCTCCTCAAAGGCGGTTGAAACTTCCAGCGCTGCGCCCAGCAAAGTGGCGTCTTGAACACTAACCCGCGAAAACCGGTCCAGGGATGTGTTGGTTATCGACAATGGACCTCTGTGAATGGCTTCGCATTTGTCGTGGTTTAAGGACAGCCCCAAATTATTACACCCTCTTTCAATGGCTGTGATGTCTGCTGCGACTATATTTGTGGGCCCGCCTAGAGTCAGATCGTCGAGGTAACCCACCGTGAAGGTTGCCGATAGGTTTTTCAGGATGTTCTGAAGCGGAAGACAAAAGAGTAGAGGGCCCAGGGGATCGCCCTGCTGTGGGCCTAACTGAGACTGTACTGCAAAGCTGCCAAACTTAAGGGAGCTGGGCTCGCAGTACGACAGTTCGCAATAGGCCGACAGCTCTGGTAGGAGCTGTGCTAATTCGGTCAGCATGCTATCTCGGAACATGCTGTTGAAGGCATTCGTGAAATCTAGTTTCACGAGAATATGATCTTCCGGCATGTCTGCGAGAAAGCGTCTGGCCGAGTGCACTGCGGCCTCGCATCCTCCGGGACATCCCACGCCTACCTGTTGGGGTGTGAGATGTTTAGTCACCCTAGGCAGGGCGAAGCTGGATGCACACTTAGAGGCGAGCCGCCGCCAGAGATATCCGATGGCAATGGGGCGTAATCCCCCCGATTTTTTTCTTAGGGCCATCAAAGTGCCGCCAAAGAGAATGGGACGGACCAGGTCTGGGCATGTACCCGCTAAAAGCAGGTTGACTAGCCCTGTAATTGAGGCAACTAGCCTGTTCCCTACCTCTGGACAGGATATCAGCTCGGCCACTAATTGAGGTCTTAGGCCGTCCGGGCCCCCGGAGGATCCTGCAGGGAATGAGCGCAGTCGTTCCCGAATCTCATCTTCTGTCACCTGAAGCTGGGGACAAGATTTCTGGGATGGTGCGGGCCGTCTGTCTGGTGGAGGAGTTGGATGCTTTAATATTAACTCCTGCCAGGATTGGGCATCTGGTGTAATTGGGTCCTCGTTGGACATTAAGATCCGCACCGCCGCTCTAATGTTTCCATCCTCCAGCTTTGACGACACAGTGGCCGCAAGGACCTTATCCCTGTCTCTTTTCTTGGCCAGCTTAGTTATTTGATGATGGCTGCCATTTTCCGTAGAACTGAGGCTGCAGTGGAGTTCTTCAGAAAAACTTTGCACTCTGCCTTTAAAAAGAGACGACAAGTTGTGCCGTTTACCTCCCCTAGTTGGTTGTCTTAAGATGATTGGCGCGAAGTGTAACAGTTCCTGCCAGTGACTAATAATAGATGGCGCTGCTATGATTCTGTTTATAATATCAATTAGCAGCTGTCCTATGGCAGGTCTGGCAGCCTTAGGTATATGTTTCGTTGTTGGTCCCCTTGCTGCTGGGTGATCAAAGGGGATTGCGTTGCTGTTCGCTTCGCTGCTAATTGTCTCGGCTGTAATTGACAAAGCGGGGGATGTAGTGGCTACTTGGACAACAGCTGAGGCTTGGTCCACTGCCGCATTGAACGACTCGCTGGGTAGGGGGAGTTTGTTTGATCCCTGGCAGGGGTTGGCGTGGGGTCCATGTAGATGAATCCTCCCATCTTTTATGTGCAATCGTCTTACTGTCCGGCAGACGCTGCATAGCCCCGTGCCCTTCTGACGTAGCTGAGAGGAGTCTGTGCTCATTGAAGTGTGCCGACGAGCCCGTGCATTACATTAATAAATTAGCGGCTTCTAAATGCGGTGTGGGAGGAGTGCTATCGAAGGTGAGAGCGGGAATATGAATAGAGATCGAGGGGTGCAATGGCGGAAAAGCAAAACCTATATACCTGAAGCGTGCAAACTAAAAACGCTAAAACCAAGGAAATCCGGCAAAAATATCCTCTAGGAAGAATAAAAACGGAGACTCCAGAACAGCACGAGTCGAACTGCCGAAAACGAGAAGGAGACACCTCTTCGGTGTCCAGAAAATTGGGGTAAACACGCCACGAGAGTTACGAACGCCAAACCGAAACGAGAGCCTCGAGCACACTATATATATATATATATATATATATATATATATATATATATATATATATATATATATATATATATATATATAATAAACAAAACACAAATGACTTTGAGATGTGCAGCAAAAATCAGTTAAATATTTTTATGAAAATACCCAATGTAGCCCCAACAGCCATGTGTCCAAAGTCATGTTGGAGTGCATCATATATTCATATGCTTCCCTTACGAGTGACTGAGTGAAACTAATGGTTATTAGAAAGATTACTTAAGATAGGGAAAATGCATTTTCATTTCCCACAAATGTAACAAGAAGAGGCTTACACTTGGAAGTTCACAGAACTTGCAAGAATAGCCGTCTTCTATGTTTAACCCCTTGAACCCTGGCACTAGCATCCCTAGTGCTTAGTGGCCTGAGAGGTTCAAAATAATAGATCACAATTTGTTTCAGATGACAAATGGATTCATAACTGACCAAAATCCAGATCAAGCATTGTAGCATTAGCTCCTTCGACAATGATCACTTTCTTTGATTTACAATTGAGCTCATCTGAGAGATACTTAACAGTGTCTCTCACCAGAGGTTTGATGCGCTCGCGAAACACCTACAACATCACAGCATAACCACATCAGCTCAAAGTCTATCCCAGGCCTTGGCACGCCACGTGAAGACCCAACAAATTCATTACTGTCTCGGTAAAGGAAGGCGTTACACCAGTCATTGTATTGATAGCGAGTCTATAGAGTAACATTTCCAAATTAAAATTATGCTCACTTTATGTTTCTTCAGCTCATCTTCTGTCGTCAATTCTTCCCTCATTTTTGGATATCGCTTGCAATAGTTATTTGACAGATCCCGGTACCTTTGTTAAAGAGAAACGTCAAATGTGATTAAATAGTCTACTTGGATAATTAATGGACAGCAACTAACACCTCAGTTAAAAGAATCAATCAATCAGATGAAAACAAAGCAAGTCTGGCACAAAAATAGTAGTCATTTAATGAATCACAGAATTATTACAAAAAAGTCAGAATTATATTTTTCTTATGAAATGCATTATAATAATTAAATAGACATATATTGCTGTTGAAATGCCATATAACGGTACTATAAGACTTAGCTAGTGAGAACTCTAACAACATGGATCCTTGGTTTGAATGAAACAATTTTTTTCCTGGCCTAGGGACCATTGTTTCCTACAGAGTTTCTGGTGGATAGCTGACACTTGATTATAAGAATTTTGGTTAACATGTGCCAAAATGTTTGGTCGACTGAGTATTCACACATCCAGTTCAAAGTCAGTTAAGACTGGCTTAAATAATCGGAGCCTAGCTGTATTAATGGGTTAATGCAACAACAGAGCCAAGCGGCACTAATGGGTTAATGCAACAACAGAGCCAGGCGGCACTAATGGGTTAATGCAACAACAGTTTCTGAATACAAAGGTCCTATGAGTATGTAACACCTAATGCCAATTTACGAGTCTTGGCTGCCAAGCTTTATGCAAAGCAGGTGGGATAGGATTAAATTTAGAAGGAAATGAACACCATTTAGCTGTCTTTGGACATGCAGCCACAACGTTGTGATTGAAATAAAATGCTCCTAGTTCAACATAATATAATCACATTAACATAATGCAGACTATGGGGTTTAAGCAAAGAACAGAGGATAGACTTAATACGTGAATACATACTTTCACAAAGTGGCTAATAATTAATTACCGGTAAGCACGTTTTTGCTAAACAAGCATAAGTTAAAACCAACAATTGATAACAAGTTCTCTAGAACTCAACTATGACTTTTGACGGCCAATCCATAATCTGACCATTTATATGATGCTTTATAATGAAAACCACTAAACTTCTTCAATTCTAAACAAATTTTTACAATGCTTAATGGAAAGGTAGAATTTGTATCAACTAAACCAACACATTATTCAGAACACTATTACCCAAAATTCATCAAAATTAATAAAATATTTTCTGATATTATTGCAACATGAAAAGTCATTTTCATAAAACCTGTCACTTACTTTTCAGAAAAAGTGTTAAAATCATCTAGGAGATCAGCTACACGAAGACTGTTCCTACTTGCCTAAAACGCATAATTCAGATCAGCAATAGTGGAATGAAGCTTTAATTACACATTACAAACAGCAGCAGTTTTACCAATTTTTTAACCAATGATAAGTTCACTAATCAACGAGAAATATAATAAATCCTATGGCACATTAACAGGAATGATTTAACAAGGACATAACAAGGATTCATTCACATATTCCAATGTCTTTCAGCCTTTTGTCCCATTCCACTTGAAATAAGGAGGATCAAAGCTCGATCTGTCTTCAAGAAAAGACTGAAAAGCCATCTGTTTAGGGAGTCATACCTCTTGTAAAACGCCCTTGTCTTTGGTTATGCTATTTTTAGGGCACTACATAAATAGTCCAGTATACAATAAAACACAATACCCATTCAATTTCCCACAAACCTACTGGTCAAATTTAAAAATCACAAGCTCTATACTACTAGTATATCACACACACAATGGTCAACAAACTTACAATGTTATCACAGGTCTCACTCATTTGAGGTAAATAATAACTTCTGCCAGAAGTTTTTAAACAAATGATGCAGCCCAACGTCCATTTCTAACTTAAATATCAACATACATCACAACTTGTACTTACTTTACACGAATATGTTGGACCAATGCCTTTCATCGTCGTGCCAATTCTACAGAAATCATTGGCACCCATTTAAAACAATTTCTTCATGAAAATCAATTTATTCATGTCTACAAAATTTGGGCCAGGCTGAATATTCGCTTCATATTCACTTTGGCGCAGAATAATGCGACAAATAGTCTACTCGCATTTGCCCGGATAGTCCCTATTCGACCCAGCACTATACAAAATATTTTACAGCTGACAGTATAACGAGTTCGAAATAACGATCAAAAATTTTCATATGCCAAAGTTTCATTAAAACGCTTATGACTAATTTAAAACCATTTGCATATTAAAATTAAAATAAAAACCAATTAACCCCTTTACCGTGCATGATGGCACAGACACATCAGCCACCATATTTCCTTATTTGTGCGCAACGTCAGGGACACGTCCTGTAATTTTCGTAGCGGTTCATCAATCGAGGGCAACATATCAGATACGTTATATGCTATAAATCGCTTTAGTATCTATCCATTCGCTAGATGACACCTATTTCGTAGGTAGTTTGGCTCTATGTGCTAGGAATATATACTGTATTCTTTTGGACCGAGAGGATCAGACCTTGGGACGCGTTGTGTAGAAAATGGCTTCGAGAAAATCCGACAAAGGAGTATTAAGGATAGAAGTAATATGTCCCTACCAAATGTGGTCCGATTTAATTTTAAAATTTTTGCTTTAATTTGTTCCACTGACACTCCCTACAACATTGCTGCTCACCCAAGTGGGGTTACCACTGAAAATTTTTAGCTACAGAGCTTTAGCAAATATTTTTGGAGGGGTGCTATTTTAGGCCATAGAGTGGACCTTACCCTCAAATTTTTTTGCTGACATGGATGGTTACAAAGAGCAATAAAAAATCTAAAAAATGGTGTATACGCATCTTCTTAGCTTTCATACAGCCAGAGAAATAGTAAATTTTAAAAATTACATTATTCAGTTTTGAAGAATACTTTATCCAAAAATAATTCCCCAGCACGGTGACGGCGTCTAAAATTTAAATGCACGGTAAAGGGGTTAAGAAATACAAATCAAGAAGAATTCTTAGCAGTTTTTACTTTTTTCCACTTCCCCTCAGTTCCTCTTCATACACATCAGCCAACAGGTGAAACTGAAACACTGGAAAACCAACATTCAGTCACCATATAAACTCGGTTTTGTATAAAAAAGCACGTGTACAAGCACATATCAGTCGACAAACCTGATGTTCAGTTTCTAAATGCACCATAAAATTAAGACAACAGGTTTCAAAGGGGTTGCATTTTAAGTCATTGTAAATTTGCAACACATCAATTTAAAATATGACGGCACAGCCGAATACAATAGCATACAAGAACCAGTAAACTTCCCTTGTTTCTATGTTAGAGAGATGTGCAAGATAAACTATAGTGGGATTTTCCAGTGGTGATTGCACCACTGAATTGTCCGATTTCAAAAGCAAAACCGATTGAAAGTTGAATTCGAGCGATTTTCAGAGTTTCTGACAGCTTAATAACTAAATGTCATTATTCTGTACCGGAGTTTTTGTGTTCTGATGATCGGACATTGGGACAGCCTTGGTCAGTCGATTTATTTGGGTCTCTGGGTTGAAATTCGGTGATTTAGGACAAAAACCGTAATGGAATACTAGACGTGAGTGACATATCATTGATATTTGTTTTGATGTTTCTTTAGCTTCTAAGTTGCAAAATCTGAGGTTTTAAAAATATTGTGCGCTCTCTTAAAATATTAATGGATGCTGTGGTTAATGGTTTTAAAAATTTTAATGGCCGATAAAGGGGTTAATAAAGAGTTAACTTCGAACATTAAGACCGGACTAGTATTACTGATCAGTAACAAAATGTTAAGTAAAAATCATTCCTAATTATGAATACTGAAACAAGAAACAGTTGACAAGATATAAACAAACCAAGATGGGCTCGGCTAGAGATGAAAAGTCTCTTGTGCAAATCAGTTAGTCCTTTCTTCTCATTTTTCTCAATCTCGTCAAACAAGCCACCAAGATTAATGACAACACCATTTCCTGCAAAAACAAAACATTAGCAGCTAACCTATATAATGCCACAATGCCTTAGAATTATACCAGAGATCTCACCCCTGCTATATGATGTATACAATCATATCTCAATAGGAATCATCTTTTAAATGGAATTTCAGGATGGTATTTTGTATTGAATTCAGAGCACAGAAATAATTCTCATACTGATATATTCTTGAAATAGTAAAATAAATGATGCTACATAAAATAACACGCAAAACTAATAATTCCATAACTAGGGATTGACCAGAAACCGCTCCAGACATTTGCTCCAGCCAGATAGTGTGCTATTCCACAATATCCGATTCACCGATTCACGGAACCACTGAATCCGAATATTATTGTCACATTTCATGTTTTAGTGAAGAGCAACTTAAGCCTAACTCAAGTTAACGAATACACCTGCAAATTTTAGTTAACTAATGCGCCCGCAAACTTTAAATTTAACCAGAACTACGTCACACAAAGAATTAATTAGTTGATGCCACATACGGTAACTGAGTACTGAGTATCAAGTGACTACTGGTAACTACTACTGGTAACTTTAGTAAGTAAGTTATGGTCATTCTAAATCCAGTGCGATAACATTCGCTTCAGATCCGGATCCGGCAAATGTTGACCCAAAATATTTGGATCTGGCACCTGGTGAAAAATACCCATCCAGACATTCCCTATTCATTCCCTAATCCCTATCCGTAACACCACAGGGATTAGCACCTTGATATGTCAGTCAGTGGCAGTCATGAGGTATGGGTACAAACTTCAGCCACAACAGAAACAATTCAGCGGGATCTGTCCCAGGCACTCACCAAATTTACTCAGCTGTGAATGGGTAAATTTGGGTGCTTATGAGAGGAAAACAAAGGCAGTGACTGGAAAATTTTCATTGGTCCTCATTGAGCTTAACTACAATAAATTGAAGGCACTAACTGCTCAGTAGTTCTCCTATAGGTTTTGAGCCTACAGAGTAACCACAACTTTAGAACAACAACAACAATTCAAACAATAAACCTGGAGTTAAAAGCACATACCTAGGACATTCATACAACTGGGATTGATGAAACCACTCGGTAAAAGATGGAAATCATAGCTTGTGTTTTCCACAACAACAGTGTGGCCGGCATTGTTTCCACCCTAAAATATAATCCAGCAAATATACATTTCAAAAAATTCAGGCCAAAATTATACCTGACCTTAGAAAGCAAAAGAACTTGTCAAATGATTTCACAATTAGTATCAGTAGTAGTATCAGTAGTAGTAGTAGTAGTAGTAGTAGTAGTAGTAGTAGTAGTAGTAGTAATAGTAGTCGTAGTAGTTGTAGTAGTAGTAGCAGCAGCAGCAGTACTAGTCAGTGGCGGCCGGTGACCATGTCGCTGGGTTGCGCAACCCCCAGCGCAACTCCCAATTTTTCGCTGCACAATTTGTGAACAATAATAATTTCATATGAAATTGTTTGGTGCAGCAAGCCAATTCCTGATCAGGGAAATTAATAGGGTTGAGTGTTTGACTGTGCTTCAGCGGCTGCAGTCTGCTGTGAACTATGTGTGTGTCGCAGTTTCTGTGTGACACACTGCTATTTACATGCTGTGTATGGACCACATAGGCGTAATACAGTATTACAGGAGTGACTTTGCCTTGCTGAAGTGGGCTTGGCTGTGTCGCTGGACTGTTGCGACACACACGTTTCAACTCGCCGCCCCAGACCGAGAAATCCTCTGTGAGGGAGGCGTTGGTGTGTTGCCAACATGCCTTATCTGGCTTAACCCCTTAACCGGGCGTGACGGCTCAGAGCCATCCAGTTTACATTGAGTTACAGATTTATTCCCCAGTTAAGGGGTTAAGGCAAGACGTGCCTTGGGCTCAAGGCATATGGCCTGCCTCTGTCCTTCACTGCATGAAGCTGAGGCGACAGAACAGAGGGCAGAGGAAGTAAAACTTAAGAAGTAAATCTGTAGTGGGAAATTCTAAGAAAATGAATTCCCAGCCTAATTTTAAGGGTGCAATTTTCTCACTAACATTGCAACCCCCACTTCCTAGACCCACCGGCCGCCACTGGTAGTAGTAGTAGTAGTAGTAGTAGTAGTAGTAGTAGTAGTAGTACTAGTAGTAATAGTAGTAGGAATAGTAGTAGTCAGTCATAGTGGTAGCAGTAGTAGTGGTAGTAGAAGGGATAGTAGTAGCAGTGGTAGTAATAGTAAATAGAAACAGCAGCAGCAGTAGTAATAAAAGTAGTAGTAATAAGTAGTAGCAATACTAGACTAGTAGTAAGTGACGAAGTAACAAATAGGGTAATTGTGGGTGGTTGATACCCGTGTGTTTGTGGGTGGTCGATACCCGCATGTAAACGGGAAGTAATCCGAAAGTAGTCCGCTCGTACTGAAAGAAGTTCTAACGATGACTGATCCATAGAGATCTTGAGAGGTGTATAATGCTAACCGACTTCATATAGCGCCAATATTTTCACGATATAAAATCACAAGAATTTAGGAAGATGTTTATTTTTTCACAGTTTGGCAAACAGAAAATCTATGATATGTGCTACGATGCGCGGACTGATACACTGGTACTTTGGTCTGTTCGGTTAGAAGCGCGGATTTCTACTTCCTGTTTACATGCGGGTATCGACCGCCCACAATTACCACAAATAGTACATTATGTCTTCAAGTCTTCGGATCTAAACTTAAATCCTTCCTATTTCAACAATTTCCTCCATAGTCATAACATCCCAACCTCTCTGCCCTATGAATATGTCGACCATTGCCTGGCTGGCGCTTGCACCTTTCCTATAGCTATTTTAAGATAGTCTAAGCGGATACTAATAAACAACTAACGCTGGTACGGTAAAACCGTGGGACTACACCTTTACCCCTTCAGCACGTTTTATATTAACAGTATTTATACCTTTTGGAAAGTTCTCCACGAGTAATATCCAAGACAAAAAAACTTTTTTAAATTTTCATTGTGAATGGTATTTGGGTTAGGGTTAAAGGTGGCGTTCCACGCTTTTACCCTGTGGTACTACTTTCGAAAGCGCTATCCACGAGGTTTTACTTACTAACTATTAAATTAGCTCGTAGGCGAGCATGCGGGCGGGCGGAGACTTGCCTGACAGCGACAGACAATGTTGGCGTTCTGACAGAGCAGATCGACGATCTTTCCCTTCCCTTCGTCGCCGAATTGAACCCCGAGGACGACGGTCGCCGTGTTACGTCCCGATCCATCGGCGGGACAGGCGCTCATCGCTCCCGTCGTCGCCTCCATGCCGTTGACCCTGACGGCCATTATGTGCTGTGCCTATGTAAGCAATGTACGCTAGAATGTATATCGATGAAGAATACCAATGCACCTGTCTATGTTTTGTCGGCGGGAATTTCTACATTGAGTCATTTGAGTGCATTGAGCGGCAGCATAGATTCCATAGAATATTTTTAATTGCGCGATTTTTTATAATTAATTCTACGGTTGATGTGTGATCAATTTAGGCGGTGGCAAAGTCCAGCACCGACCGATTTGGACTGCTTCGGGCTGAAGCAGTTCAAATTACACACGTCAAACTAGAATGCTGTTCTAGTTTGGCCTGTGCAATGCATAAACTAGCTCCGGTGAGTCCGGTCTCAAATACGACAATAAATGTCAACCGTTGATAAGGGAATTGCACCATAGAATTTACTATATAAACTGGTCTGCGCCAAGTCGAGTACTCAAGTGAATAGTGAGCCAGTTCTCAAGTACTAGAAAATGTTAATTGTGACCATTACTAGGTACTATAACCTGCATACAGTGGCGTGCTGAGAGTGGTGGGAGCCCGGGAGCCAAGTCGATAAACATGTTTGACGAACAAAAAAGGTAGCCGAGTCAATTTTGGTGCCTCCATCTGGTCGGCGCTCGGTGTCACCGCCCACCGACCCCCTCTGTAGGCTACTCAGAGACGTCATTTCACTGTTTTTCAGGGGGGGAGGCAAAACACTTTCGACCTGACAAGTTACAAGTTTGCGAAAAAGCTGACGACCTTTTTTGGCTTGTCAGCCAATTTTCACGGTTAGTTAAACTAGTTACTTCAAATTACTCGACATCATCAAGCACTCCTTTAGGGCGTGTAAAATCTAAATAACACAAACATTGGCAAAAAATTTTTCCCCTCAAAATCAGGGGGGCAAATGCCTTCCCTGCCCCTCCCAAATAACGTCCCTGCGGCTCAGGGCCGGCCCTAGCCAAAATGGCGCCCAAGGCAAAGCATACTTTGGATCCCTCTGCTCCTCCCCACTCGGACCCCCTGTGGCATCACGGTTACTCCTCCAATGATGAATCAGTCAAAAAAAGTGCGCTAAAACAGAGTCAAGTGTTAACCGTTACTAATATTCAACTTCTGATTTATCAAGGTTCGAAATATAAATTGAATCGGAAAAACTTGAATGGAAACAAACAATAATTATTATTTAATCAGTTCCTTAAGCGAACGTTTTGAGTTTAAATAAAAATAGGCGTTGTAATTAAATCTCTTGGTTAAAATGGCAAGGATTGGCGCCTCTTGGATCTTGACGCCCTAGGCAACTGCCTGCTTTGCCTGTGCCTAAGGCCGGTCCTGCTGCGGCTACTGCCTTAATTAATATTTTAATTGCGTTAATGATGACGATGATGGCAATATTAAAATTTATGTGTATCATAATTATTAGCCGACATCATAATGAAATAACATACTCGTAACTCGATGAATGATGAAAAAGTGAGCCCCAACCAGGGTCAACCCACTGTGACTTTCCGCTTCACTATCCCAGCCTCTCAAAAGGTTGGGGGCTCGTGCGGCGTGCTTAGCGGCCTAATAGAAGCGTGCGCCTATGGACACAATCAGTGGCGTAACGTGGGGGCGGGGGCACTTTGTTGACTGAGATGGGCCCAAAGGGGTCTAAGCTAGGGTTAGGTTAGGGTTAACCCTAACACTTCTTAACCCTAACAACCCTAACCATAGAAATGAACGGTGCTGACGACAGGGTCGAAACTTTGAAAGATGACAAAGAGTCACGCTACGCCACTGGACACAATGCTTAGTAGAGATGTCAAATGTAGGGTTATGTAGGCCTACAGGGGCGGAAGATGGCAGAGTGGGTTACGTGCTGGAGCCCGTTGGCGCCCCTAGCGGTTTTCACACAGGCAGTATAATGCCTCCTAAGCCACTTTAAATAATGCTAAAACATACCGGCAGTGGCGGCTCTAAGATTTGGCAAGTGGGGGGTCGTTGGGGTGGCAACTTCTAATCATGGGGGGCCAACCATTTGTTGTTTAGTGTATGTAGCATAAGTATAGGGTCCCAACAGGGGGGCCACTGGGGGGGCCAGGCACTCAATAGGGGGCACGGCCCTCACTGACCCCCCGGTGGAGCCGCCACTGCATACCGGAGCATTGGCGTAGCCGCCAGCGCGACCCGAGGGCCGGGCCCTCTATATTCTATTCGGGCGTGGATCAATCGTAGAATTTTCGTAGGCCTAAATGCATCGAGACATTTTCGGGGTCAAGGTCAAGGTACAACCCATAGGCCATCGCGGGCCCGTCGGGAACCGAAGGGTTAGCGCCTTCAGTTATATACGGCAACGGCTGAATGAGGGCGGATTGCCAGCCTTTCCCTCGCCGCCTTTCCTTCCACCGAGTTAACACCCGATGTACTCATTCACAGCTGAGTCGACTGGGGGCGCTTGGGGCAGAAACAACCGAAAAGTTTCTGCCGCAGCCGGGAGTTGAACCACGGACCTCGGGATTGGCAGACCAGTGCGCTAACCACTGCTCCACCTGCGCACCCAGACATTTTCGGGAGGATAGGGTAATTGTTGGCATAATCGACATAGGCCTACGTACGGCCCTATGTAGGACCCTCAGTGTTTATTCTAGGCCTTCTCTGGAGGAATTCCCCCAATTTTGACATTTTGGCAAAGTAGTATGACCTCCCCAATGTATGTCCCCCCAAAGTTTAAACTCCCCCAGTGGCGGTTCGGTCACCATGCTTCCTAAAAATCCTTGTTAGGGCTGGAAATATTGGTCTGTAGAAGCCTTGTTGGCCCTCTATTCAGGGACCCTGGCTGCGCCACTACACCAGAGCATAGGCCTAAGGGGCCATCCATAAATGACATTACGCACGTAGGGGTCAAACATTTGCGACGAAGTGTGACGACGGTTTGAGGGGTTTCCAGAAATGTGACGTCACATAATACTAAATATTTTTTATTAATAGCGCATTGCTACATGCTGCCCCAAAATTGAACCTATATTTTACACTCAGGCCTATAATTATTATGCTTCATTCAAAAAAGAATTTGAAAAAGTTACTGAATATTGTTTCAACTATAATAATTATTATGAATATTTTCAAACGAAGCATTAATTTTGACATTAGAAAGACGACAAAATGTCGGGGCGGGGGTTGACGGGGTGGGTGGCTAACGCGTTGTGATGTCATATTTGAGGAGCCTGACTTTTTGTGACGACGCGTGACAGGCACGTCGGAAATAACTTTCAGGCTTTCAGCAGGGGGTGCAGATTTTCTCAAGATAAAAGTTGTGACAAGAGGAAAAAAATTCGTCTCTGAAAAAACCCTGATCGACGAGCAAAAAAGGTCGTTACTAACTTTTCTTTATCCTCCAAAAGCCTTTACAAGCAAAAAGGTCGTCATCTCTCTTTCTTCTATTTAAAAATCCTCGCAAGCAAAACATTAAAAACAGCCTTATCTTTCAGGGGGTGCGCTGCACCCCCGCTTCCTACGAGCCTGACGTGTGACGAGGGGAGGGGTTAAAAAAACTGCCAAAATCGCGTGATGTCATTTATGGACGGCCTCTTAATAGATTTTTCACGGAAGCTAGACGAAGGTTATGTTTGCAGATGTAAACAATGTATTACAAACGTTTGAACTAGTGAGGCCTAATACGAATCGACGATTGTTTTCCTGTATAGACAGCGGCTTCTATCCCCCTTGCAGCCGCTCAATTCCCCAAAAAAAAAAAGGTCAAATTACAAATTCCCCTGCTTTTTCTCCAAAAGACTTAGTATTATATTCAGATGTTTATTCTTTGTTTCTAGCTATTTACCATTGATTCGTCACGGTCAGTGTTATTTTGAATCCAAGCGTCAACACTTTTCTAGGGCGAGATAATTTGTTGGCAAATATTGGCATTTTTGCAAATTTTCGGCTTTTTTGCAAATTTTTGAAAAATTTTGGGAAATTTGGGGCAATTTTGGGACCAAATTTGCATTGTTTTGATATTTTTTGGCAAATTTTCGGCAATTTTTGCGATTTTTGCACATTAATACATTACAAATTATTATTTTTTCATTTTCACGGGGGCCGGAAGCCCCTAAATGATGCCTCTGTTTGTTAGTCTGTTTCAGTTCAGATTAGTAGCTCATTTGGCTTATTAATAGTTTATACGTTTGAAACAAAATATTCCCCCCACTTTTTTTTTTAATACGAATCGACGATTGTAGAAGCCCCTGTGTATAGATACTTTAATATCTGCCCAGTTTAAAATACCGATCCTGGAAGATTTTAGTAAGATCTTTACATTTATCAATCATCGGAAGATCGGACATGATTAATTACTTAGCTTTTAATTATCTTGTAATGCCAGCAAATATTATAATTCTAATCAGACCAGTGGCGTAGCCAAGGGGGGTTGGGTTAAACCCCCTTGGTTGTCTGGCCAAATTTTATTATAAATTGTCAGATCAATATAGTTGCACGAGCTCATATGCATATATAATTCTATAATTGAATAATTCCCTTAATCAAATAAAATATTAGTTGACTTTTTTGCATGTCAGAAGTTTTCGAAGTTGAGAATCATAACCCTCCCTCTTTTGGAAATCCTGGCTATGCCACTGAATCAGGAAATAGCCTCCCTGTGAACTTGTAAAGCAATAAAGCAGAAAGTGTTGTGTGGAAAAAGAGCCGTGAACATTTAGGGAAAAGGACATCATAGGCCTACTGGAATATGAAATTTGGATACTGACAGGAATGAAAAGTATCAGCAGGACACAACACATAAAAACAAATAAGTAAGTACCGGAGATTATGAAAGTCAAAAACACTTTTAGATACAAAGAAATATAAAAGACAACTTTGATTAATTGGTCTTTGCAGATACTCAATGCCAATGTTATTTGGGGAATTGATTAAAAGATAAGAGTTCCGAGAATCACGTTACTTGGCCGAATGATTAGTGACAGCCAGGGGTGTGATGGAGGTGGTTGGCACAAGTCATTTTTTAAAACAGGCATAAATTGTTGCTTCTTTACTTACACAAGACAAAACCATGAAAATTGCTTTATCAAAATTCCAGTGCAAGACTTTGTGTTGCATAATGGCCTGAAGGACTAGATTCAATAGAAGATGATGAAAAACAAGTCAAGCACCTGGAGAAATGATATTTCTGTCTTGCAAAGAGTGGATCCTACTCTAGTTACATGTATAATAGTGTTGGATCAACTAGCCTTCAATGCCTGTTTTTTCATATTATAACACATTGCATGTAAGTCAAGAACACATACATGCTTCATAAAAAGAAAACGACAAAAGATAATTTTTGTTTTATTTTATTAAAAATTTGAGATCTGAGTGAACACAAAAGTTTAAATCGCAAGACTTTTCAGTCTGACTCGGTTCATTAATTGCACTTATTGCAGATTGCATTGTTCATTCAGTCACAATAACAACATAAGAATGGACTCTTGAAAGACATGTAGAAATATACAATAAGTATAATTTCAATTATATATTTTGAAACAGTTTTTAATGCTACTATAGTAGCTATATTATCTAACATGCTCAACTTCCATCGCATACTATGTTTCACTAATTAGTATAAAAATTATGGTTACATGTAATATACTTGCACTATTGATTCCAAATCCTAGGAATTCTAATTCAACTATCTCCATTTCTAATCAAACACCTCAAAATAATAATTTTTTTACTAAATCTGCATATCAAATCTAAGGCTATACTACTTAAAAAGGCATAACAATACTTAGTTGCAAGAAACTGGATTTCAGTTGGATGTTATTTGAGGATATTTGCAAGACACTGCGGTATCAAAGAGCGATGAAAGGTCAATCCTCTGACCAAATTCTAGCAGCTGTCCCATAAAATTGAGATTTGGCGATATAATGCTACGGCGGTTGTGCATGAAGGTAAAAGTTTCTTGCAGTGACTTCTCAAACCGTGCCATTATGTATGCCATGGCAATGGTTGGTGACCGCGAAACACCAGCCTGACAGTGGACCAACACTCGTCCATTTGAGATGCGAGCCGCTTCTATTAATATTAAAATATTAAGAAACATTAAACCACAAGCCAGCATATACACTATCTATGAACAAATCGTCGCAAAGTAAATTTGTTACCAAAAAAACTAGATAATTATATGAAAAACATTTTATTTTTATTTATAATTTATAACATTCTTTGCAGATCAGGTCTTATCAAAAACTATAGCATGAATTAAATTTCTGGCCATCAAATGACAATTTTATACAATCTGAACAAGACATCTTGAAAAGTGTTTTTAAATGAAGCCAGTTATCTCCATCTGTTTTTTTATTTTAATGTGAACACCGTAGCTGATCATACCTATGAAGTGAATAGCTTCTTCAAAATACTGTTTGAGATTTTGACTTCCACTGTCTGAGGCCTGCAGGCGTTTACAGGCTAAGCGATCTTCAAAGTGGAATGGAATATGTGCAGTTACGTTGAGTATGTGTGTTATTCCAAGTTCTTCCAATGTTTTGCTGCACGACGCGTCACGTTCATTTCCTGCTCAAGACAAACAACAATCAAAGAGGACTGAGTCAACTGAATCCCTGCAATCTCAGGCCATATAATTTCCAACAAATTCTATACTGCATTCTGACTCATCCAATGTAAGTACGAACGACGTTACGTAAATTGTTAAAAAGAAATTCCATGTTATTATCTGAAACCAAAGTCATCGCTGCTATCCTTACCGACATAAAGGAATGGCAGAATCTCTGAAGCCAAGGCGGTGTCAACAGCAGCATCAACATCTTGAGATGTAGGGCTGTAGAGAAATGGCTGATTTGGTTGCGCATCAGGATGCTCACAAAACTGACGAAAGTTAGTCTGAAAAGATTGGATCCCACCTATATCAAACAAGAACACCATTTGGTTAGTACAGATTAATTACTATTTTTAATACAAAAACGTAAGTCATCTTATTAATTTTTAACATTACTATGTATAAAGATGCATTTACATGAACATCTCCTTCCTTACCATATGTGCAGTGCAAATTGCCAAGTCACGTGGGTGATAGAATGTCCACGAATGACTGTTGTACCATTTGCACAGCACAAGCAAGCAGAAGAGTCTGCTGTCAACGCATGCTTGTCATTTGGACAATCTTGTCCGAACAGACAATCTTAATAAAAGTGGATATACTGATTTAATCAGCAGTAATCCATTCCGGTTCAAACTCTATTTTCAAAAAGATAGAAAAATTACTTAACTTCCTAGTATTAAAATCATTTTAAAATGTAATATATATATAAATGTGTCAAGTAAAGATATTTTGAACTTCACTCACCCTCAAGATATCTTGCATCTCGTCCCTGACTTTTTAAACGATTTGCAAGAAGTTTCAGCGGATGAGCAGCAGGAAGCGGAGATATGTCTAAAGTGTTGTCATCATATATAACAATGACTGCAGTCTGTTCTTTGGATCTATATTCAGCTTTTGCCGTTGGTCCACTGACAAGGTCCGACACTGTCAGATGGCCGTCAACAAATCGCTTTCTAGTTATTTTGTTCGCCAAGTTGACGTTAAGAGCGCCTCTTATGTGATTAGAATTGTAAACCATGAAATTTCGACAGTCAACGATCACCAGTGCGTCTGGGTCAGGAAATAGTCCTACAAGTTCCGCAGAAGTGATTGCGGGCACGCATGTATTAGCACTATTTTCTGAAACCATCGATTTGGGTGTGCTGCCTTCACAGCAGAACTTCAACCCCGGTGTTGGGAAATTGGTCTTGATGCAGTTTCTTGTTTCCAAGCCCCTTCTGGTATCGTCAATATGACAAAGGAAAGTTTTACTTTCTTCGTTTCCATAACCAAGATTTAACGCATGCCTTCCTTCGGCCATTAAAGTGCGGTCTCGAAAGTCAGTTCTTGTTGGACAGCTGATGCCACTGTCTAACCTCGTAACAAACCCAGAAAAGAAGTTGAAACCGGATTCGCTGCATGGCATTTCGCTTATTCTGCAGGCTGTGTCTTCATCTGAAGAGGTATTCGCAGCTGACCCATTCCCTTTGGTGGACTTGGACAGCTCTGTCGGTAAGAAAAACGCCGGACGCGATGTTTTCTGACTGACGAGCGACGATCGCGATGAGAAATTCATTTTTGTCGAGTAAAATGTTTACTTTGAAGCAAGTTACGGACGGATCCCTTTGGTATAATAATCCCTGAGTTGTGGATGACGATGATGTTGTTCAGCAGTCCTTATCACCGAGGACTGCTTCGACACAAATCGCCTTCAATCTTCTTCTATTCACTGTTCGTCATTTATTCGTTTATTTTTCCGATAACGACGGCCGAACGACGACTAAATCGTAAAGTTTCGTGTAAAATTTAGCGAACTTTAGTGAGACAAATGTAAGTAAATACTTTGGAGAATAACAGTTCACGTCCGCTTTAACTTGCTTCGGTGAAAGCGCCGAGCCACCGTCGAACCCTGCTTTTATAGATCCGCAGGCATTACATCATGACTAATAATAAACGAAACAGTCTAAATATAGAAGGTACGTCACCTTTGTACCCGACTGTTGCGCCGTCGGTCAATCTATGCATGAATGTACACGCTTTGTTCGCTCAGCAGCTTGGCTGAGCAAGACGGTGAGTATGGTAACACATGCACACAATGAATAGCATTGGCAGACTAATAGCGAAATCGATGGCTATAGGCTCTCTAGCATAGAAGCTGGTATGAGCCAGACTCAACGAAGGTCAAGAGCTGATCTTAACGATGTGAGGGGCTCGGCTCTTGAGTAGGCCGAGTAGGCCCGTTGCCTACGACGAGTGTTTATGGTAGACCTCGTGTTATTAGAAACAGACCTTTGAAGCTGCTATCAGGGCGAGTCGAAATTTAGCCTGGCGCTGTTGACGAGTGCCGCACGCCCGTTAGTCCTCGCAAAATCAAGTAGATCTATAGACGACTGGATTGGCTGTGTTAATCACGGAGACATTCAGAATCAGAAAGCGGTTGATCATCCCAAGATTATTGTTCCGATGATGCGGAACTTAATCATGCCAAAATCCAGCTGATCTCCTTCGCACAAAGATCTGGTGTCATTCGTCTAATTTTCAAAAAATCCAGCCATCGTGTTTGCTATGTAATAATTTCTCGCCTTGTGACAGGGTCAGCAAACTGAAGTCCGGGTCGCTAAATTCATCGGAGTTTGTATCGACATTGTGAAATTGTTCTGTCATGAGTTCGCGGAAATTTACTAGGATGTATCCTACTTAATACTGCGTCAATGATGTCGTCATGTTGTTTGAATGTCATCTAAATTCTCATTCCGAAGATGACGTTAGACGATGAATGTATAACGTCGGGTGTTGGCTGTTAGGTCACGTAGTACCCCTCAAACCATTTACTTCCTATGTTATCAGAACTGTGGGCCACTAATTGATTTCCTGTTGTGTAGAATCGAATAGACAATTATCAGCCTACTTACTGACTTGATTCTGGGAAATCGTTCAAACTGCTGTAACCAGGACGTTCCACACGATTTTCAGGCAAACCGAATTATGATTATCTCTCATTTCTTTTCATTTCTTTTCTCGTCCCTTGCCTAACCTCATTCTTCCCACCATTTCATTCATTGGCGTAGCCACGGGCAGGGACGTCATTGGGGGCAGGGGGGCATTTGCCCCCTGATTTTTAGGGGAAAATTTTTTCGCCAATGTTTGTGTTATGTTATTTAGTTTTTACATGCCAATTGGCTGGCTAAATAGGTAAAAACACTGGAAAGCAAAAAAAGGTCAGCAGCCCCTAAAGGAATGCTTGATGTCGAGAGTAATCTGAAGTAACTAATCGTAAAAAAATGACTCTTTCCCAAACTTGTCAGGTCGAAAGTGTCTTGCCACCCCTTTGAAAAACAGCGAAATGACGTATCTGGCCACGGGGCCCCGGTCCTCCTATTCGAGCTGGGACCGGTCGTTGAATATGCGTAAAACCGTCGAGTGGGCCTACTTGGTGGGGGGGGAGGGTAGGTAGTATGATCGAAGAGAAAATGTTGAAGATGAAATCGTTTGACACGACGTCGATTTTTGCTTGCCAATACTCTTTCACTCAAAATAGTCGAAAATGTCAATGTGCCCCATATTCTGGAAACCTGGCTACGCCACCGATTTAATTTTCCTCGCGAGGTGATCTAGTCCGACCGGGGTAAAGCGTCCCGGATGTGTTTGAATTCCTGCACAGCGACTTTTGTCTGTGACATTTAGTTTCAATTTTCCTGAGAACCTAAGTCATATGGCGCACTCTGACTAACCATCGAAATAACTTCTATAGCGCCATTTTGTAATGCGCCTGGCATCAGTCGATTGTCGCCATCAGTCATGTTGTGGAGAGCCTGGCGAAAATCTACGCGATAGGCACACTGAATGCATTTTTAAGCACGCAGTTGACCGACCTGCATAGGCGTAAACTTCTATTAGGCCTTTAGGCTCGAGCCCCCTACTTTTTGAAAGGCTACCATAAGGAAGGCTCGAGACTTCCCAAAAAGCACTATACACATACAAGGAAGGTAAATAAGGAAGTGGCAGGCCCAGAAAAAATGGACAGACAACATAAAGAAAATCTCAAAGAAAGACAACTGACACTTGTAGAAGGAAGAAAACTAACATTCGACAAAAAGGCCTGGAAATGTTTTCTGACTAGCTATTGCCACTAATGAGTTGGCAGAGAGCAATTATGATGGTGATGATGATGATGATGATGATAATGATCAGATCTAGACTCTGAACTCCGGGGGGAAACTGACAATGCCGGGGGGAAGTCAGCTAGGGGGCTGCTGTTAGTTAATGTAGTAGGCCTATGCCAAAATTTCCGGGGAAATTTCCGGGGGGAACAGGGCAATTTCCCCCCGGAAATGGCCTAGATTAAACCCTAATTATGGTGATGATGATGATGACGACGACGACGATGATGATGATGATGATGATGACGATGAACTATGGGAAGCGGATGCATTTCGTGTGTTATAGTTCAAAGTTTATTGGCTTTATACTTTGTACTTGACTTATATCACGAGAATTTCCTTCAACCTGAAAAATGTTTACACAAAGGCACATCTGGATCATGCCAAGAGCCAATTATAAGGACGCCCAAGGCATCGCATGGCCCGACTGTATACTTTGATAGGTTTTCTTCTTAAAACCAGCGTTGTCGTGTATTTATTTGCCTTAGATATAGGCCTATAGGCTATAGGCCTATAGAGCTAGCGCGTAGTCATATATAGGACCTTCGAAGTATTTTAGACTTTGTTTTCAAACCTGTCGAACGTTCTGTCGAAATCTTTACACAGATATTTTGCACATGCGTTTCGAAGCACATCTTTGTCAAATCTGTGAAATCAGTATTTTGAACCAACCCGTAGTTTGCGGTTCGACATTTTCACACACACTGAAACGCAGAAACAGCTTGAGTTGTGTGCAGCAATGCCAGTCTTTTCCCGTGGCCAACTATACGTCGCATTATCAAGATCAAGAAACACCAAAATAGGCTACTAATCAAACGATTTCCGGTCAAGGGCCAATCAATGGACAAAATCACTAATGTAAAATGTAATATATATCGGCAAGCATTTTACTAAATAAAATATTTATCCATTATTTGCGACCGAGACTATCTTTTCTGTCATGATATATGACCTAAATTACTAGGCAATTTTTCACAATTATACTAAACTTTTTAGTGGAATTTTTAACATGCACGGGCAAAACAACCTAGCATGGCAGTCCCGTCATGCTTGACGGGCAAACAGATAGTTAACCAAATAGTTGTGCACATTTGATGAAGCGTCTACAGACGATGACAGATTCCACAGAGACTGACAGAATGACAATCTAATAAATCTGCGAAACGGCGTATTTGAAGAAGTTGAATAACAGCGAGGGTGTATGAATCAGTGGCGTAGCCAAGCTTCCTGTAAAAAGGGAGCACATCGACATTTTTAGGTGAAAAAATCTCGACGAGCAAAAAAAACGTCGTCGTGTCAAACTTTAAAACTTTAAGCTTCTTTTTCTTTCGTCCATTCTCATAATCATATCATACCGCCTACCTTACCCCCAACTACTCAACGCCTTTGCACAGATCCCACGACTGGCCCTAGCCCAAATAGGGGTAGGGACGGGTTCCTTTCCGAGGCTGTGTCAATGGTATGAGTAAACCAGCATAAGATAAATCTGGATATCATTTATTCTGAATAGGCCTATACTGTTGTATAATTATGGCTGAGTTGAAATGTGATTAAGCCTGCGTTGATCCACTGAGATTCGATCGTTCGATCTTGCGTATGATTAGATTTGATTTCTGTCTGCTCGGTTACATTGTTACGTTAAAATACTCGAAATCTTGTTTTAGGAAGAAGAGTTTTCTAAAACTTATAAAGTCTGTTTGCTGCGAAGATTTACCGGCCAAAGAGATAATAGAAGGTTAACGACTTGACTACTGTATAGGGCCATGTATATATATTATGATGGCACAATTGTAGGAAATATACCTTAGACAGTAAACACTAACGCCTATCTCGAGGTCAAATAAAGGGCGGACGTTTTTGACAAATGACAAGGAACGGGCGTTAACCCATGGCAAGATTCCTACTCTACGACCCTTTTATCTGGATGCGGAATGTGTTTTTGATGTCTTGGTGTAGGACATTATAGTACTGAAAGCAATAGACCAATATCGAGACCAAGGTGACATAAAGAATCTTCCATAAAAACCTCGCGCAACAGTATGCAACTATGCATGGCCACACCTTATGCGACAACATTAATTCTGCTTCTTTCGATGTATTTCTTCGCCGTCTATAAAAATTGTCGTTGCCTATAAACTACTTCGGATTTCTTGACGGTTTTAAAACGATAATATATGATACAACCGGATTTCAGGTGGTTCAACTCTGTGTTGGAACCACCCTCGAGCGTCCTATATAGCAAGACACAATAAAATTTCAATTCCAGTGAAAACCGGTTTCGTCAATTACAGCATTCTTAATTATACAGTATAAGGATGTTGTTTGCGAACAACAAACCATTAGTGTCAATTATGGACAGTGCGCAATAAACTCGCAAACCGTCAGCATAGCAATCAGCCTAAGTGGATAATTATACAACGGAAACGGATGTAGCCTACCGTTGCTATACCAATGCAAGTGGCTTTCTAATTGGACTGGCCATGCAGCTGGAGCTGCATGGGGTCAGCAGCTACTTCTTCTTCGCGTGGAAATATACTATTACTAACAATTCGACAATTACTTACTGTAACTGCCCAGGGCCTGAACAATAAATAATTGCAAGTCATCACATGCTAATTTGACGCACATGTCCGTTCGCACGTATAGGCAAGCGAACATTAAAGCGGATGAAAGCTTATAGAGTAAGTAAGTACAGTTCTGAAACTATAAAACGACAATTATTAACCGCCACTTCAAACGCATTGCTTACGCGAGCCAATTAAACATACAATCGTGTTGTTGGTGGGTGTTATAGTCCAGTGTAATAATGGCGTTAATGTTTGCGCTTCGTATAGGGCATTATAGGCTGTACTGTAGACCTCGTTTCAAGTGTCGTTGTCAGTCACTTGAGCGCTGTAAAAACTTCCAGTTGGAGCTTATAAAAATGTAAAAATGCTTGTATGCGCGCGCAGAAGACAGCGTAGGCTATATGCTCTCATGGAGTAACTCCATGTATGCTCTAAACGAAAAGAACAGCCATTTTGCAGTATTTTTACCGAGTTAATACTCGGTTTGGCCCGGTTGTTGAGCAGGCATCCTGTTTTTCTCAAATCCGCCAGTGACTGTAGGCCTGTGCACTGTAGGTTTATAGGGCACAAAGGCCTACGTGTTCAAATGACTTCAGTAGTGCCCTGCAGGCCTACGCGCATTGACTGCAGACTGTGTTTTTCACGATGAGTGCGTTTTAGCGAATGCTCTATTTAAAGCAAATTGAACTGCGCGCAGTATCGCCAAGATTACGAGACATTATGCCAATCCAGAATCTGATAAACGCTGGAGTCGTGCTGGGCTGCTACTGACTCAATTATAGATAGAACGAAATAAAGTCAACAGAAGGCAGTCACTGTAACATAGATATTCAGATTAGAGTATGATAACTAAATTAGAAATACTCTGGAAAATATGAGTCCATTAAAAACTAAAAAAAATGGAAGTGATCTGCCACTGGATGACTTCCTGCCAGTTCCTAGTGCTATAGAAGTCCAAGAATTTTTCGAAGTAAAATCAAATCATAGGGTTACTGTCAGTGATGGGTGACTGGCGTCAATTAATTGTCATAGCTAATAATAATAATAATAATAATAATAATAATAATAATAATAATAATAATAATAATAATAAATAATAATAATAATAATAATAATAATAATAATACAATAATCATAATCATAATTGATATATAATCATAGGGAGTATCGTACGACTCCTTGACAATTAGACGCTAGCTCTAGTGTAGTGGTACTTAACCGGGGTACTTGTACGTCTTGGGGGGTACTTGAGGGACGTTGTGGGAATGCGCACAATGATCCGGAAATAATGGCTGCTTTAGAGACTTTTACTGCCATGTAAACTGTACAGACACTGTAGAAATGCTTGTATTAAATTAGAAATTGTAAAAGAAAAATCCTACTTTCTGGCCTGTGCACACCCCGTGACAGAAGTAAGCCTATATGGTGCAGTTTATAATTTTTAAATATAATTATTGCGCAGCGTAAACCTTTGTTCCCATAAAAGGCATACTGTAGGCTGGTCTGGGGCACTTCGCTCTCTTTTACTTGTTTCAGGGGTACGTAGTCACAAAACAGGTTAAAAAGAGCCACTGCTCTAGTGGAAAAAAGACCGAACCCATTAGGATGATTAGGCCTACTGCGTCATGTTAGAGCGCACCCTATACCAATTGTACAGTTTTTTTACAGCGCCCGTAAAATACGGGAGCTCCCGTATTTCAGCCCCAGTCTCCCGCCTCCTTATAACTTGTTGGTAATATGGATTCACTGCATGCAGTGATGCAGATGATGCAATACGTCGAACAGTGTTGTAAACGTCGAATGTATGGATAGTAAGGGGCCACAATCAGGGTTTAATCTAGGCGGTTTCCGGGGAGGGAAATTGTTCTTTCCCCCCCCCGGAAATTTCAAATTGCCTCCCGGAAATTTTGACATACTACATAAACTAACAGCAGCCTCTAGCTGATTTCCTCCCCGGCTTTGTCAGTCCCCCCCCGAAGTCCAGAGTCCAGATTAAACACTGTCCACAATAGCGAACGAAAAGTTGCAGGGCCCCCAAAAAGTGACTCGCCGGTTCTGAACGGACATTTGAACGACAGCCAAACGGGATTCAACTGATTTTTAAAGAACGCTCATGCCACGCATTAATTATTATATGGCCTAACATTAAGGACACATCGACCCTGCATGGTTGCGGATCGAAAAAAGTCACAAGGTTCACTGCATCATATGTGCACGCAACGGCAGTTGCCTGAGAACATGTAATCTGGTTTGCGTCCTGAATTTCGTTTAAGTTTACGCATTTGCATCATGGCAGAACAATAAGCTTATAGGCGTAGACTATCAACTATCAAAGGTCAACTGGGCCTACAGGCATCGTCTGGTATATACAGTAGCCTATATACAGTATATATCGCATCTGCGTCTCGTCAAACGAGACGTTACGCTGTCATGTGTTTATATTTTGCCGTGTATTGGCACAATGGAGACTATTATTACTATGTACCCTACCCCCTCCACAGACTACCCTATACTCAGATTTAAATCACAAAGCCAACTGCGTATCTCTTACTCATTTTTGCGCACTAAATCAGAAATGTGGTAAACAGATGTCGCTTCGTCATTATATTTACTGCGAGAGAGGGTAGTTAACAAATGCGTAGGTATATATATATATATATATATATATATATATATATATGCGTAGGCAAAAGAAATTATATACCTTCTGCTATCGCCACACTCCAATTTGATTCAATTTCTCAGCCAAGTAAAGCTTACCACGGGGTGGGAATGCTTCTATTCTTGTGCTAAGAATTAAGTCTAGGCCTAACCCTAAGAGATATACAGATTGCATAGAAATTTCTTCGGACAAAAGCATACAATAGATAGTCGATATGTATGTATATGTATAGGCCTATATCTCAATTCAATAATATATATACTGTATATATATATATCGAAATATAGGTCTATATACATTTAGGCCTATAGGCCTATACATATAAACTATATGTATATAGGCCTATATTTCGATTTTCTTCTTTGTATGTCGTCCTCTACCGGAGGGTTGACAGTCATTTTCCTCCAATTCTCTAAAATCTTCTGTCGCTCTTTTTAGGGCTCCATATTTCTTTATGCCTGTCCAGTCAAAGATGTCGTCCATCCAGCTTCCTCTCAGTCGCCCCTTCCCCTTGTTCCTTCTATTCTACCTTCCATTATTATTATCAGTGGTAGGTATCCGACCGAACCGCTCAAGACGTGACAAACGCAAGACATTTTTCTTATTATTATTTCCAGTTTCCACGTTGCTGTTAAATTGCTTCTTTATATAAAGGACTGAGGAATCTCGCTTGTTGCCTTGTCCATCCATCTGATTCTCAAGATCCTTCTGTGACACCATCAGTGGCGTAGCGAGGGGGCAGAGAGGCGAAGCGCCACAGGGGGCACTTGCCCTAGGGGCGGCATTTTCGAGATTTCCTATTTTTTTTATAATTATTAACCTTTATTAGGGTTTTTGCTTGTCAGTCTTTTTAAAAGTCTTGATTGGTAAGGTTTTTTCAGAAAATTTTGAAAATTTTCCGCCACGAAAAGGCGGCACTTTTTATTTTCGCCCCAGGCGGCACTTTGCCTATAGCTACGCCACTGGACACCATAATTCAAACACCGTGAGTTTTTTCATAATCTTCCTGTTTATTGTCCAGGTTTCGCATCCATAAGTCAGCACTGGGATGTAATAATATGTATATAGCATTGGATGAGCCTCTTCTTGCACTCGATGTTGAGATCTCTTCTCATGAGCTCTTTCATATTCCAAAAGTCTTCCTCGGCCATACCTATTCTTATTCTGATCTCCTCCTCATTTCGTCCGTCGTCTGTGATGTAACTCCCCAAGGTACTATAAAGGTACTTATAACCTTCCACCTGCTGAAGCTGTAGCCTGCATTGTCAATGATGATGTTGCACTTCTTTTGAGTTTCCTTACTGACTACCATGACTTTTGTCTTGTTCAAGTTTAGTTCCGTTCCGTATTCTGTGCCCATCTTAACTAGGTTCATCACCAGGGCCTTCAAGTCTTCTTCATTTTCAGTTAATAGAGCGGTGTCATCTGCATATCTTATGTTTTATATTTAGATACCAACGCTCTTTGCCTGTCTCTGTCTCTCTCTGTCTGTCTCCGTCTCTCTTTGTCTCTGGTTCTCTGGTTCTCTGGTTCTCTGTCTCTCTCTGGTTCTCTGTCTCTGTCTCTCTCAGTATGTCTGTCTCTCCCCCTCTCCCCTCTCATCTCTGTCTCTGTCTCCGTCTCTGTCTCTCTGTCTCTCTGTCTCTCTGTCTCTCGCTGGTTCTCTGTCTCTGTCTCTCTCAGTATGTCTGTCTCTTCCCTCTCTCCCCTCTCATCTCTGTCCCTGTCTCCGTCTCTGTCTCTCTGTCTCTCTGTCTCTCTGTCTCTCTGTCTCTCTGTCTCTCTGTCTCTCTGTCTCTCTGTCTCTCTGTCTCTCTGTCTCTCTGTCTCTCTGTCTCTCTGTCTCTCTGTCTCTCTGTCTCTCTGTCTCTCTGTCTCTGCATGTCTCTGTCTCTTTCTTTATTCTCTTACTCTCTCTCTCACTGTACACAGAAACATTTGTTCATTAATTGGTGTTTGAGACAACATTTGCTACGTTATGAGACAATATGCAGTTATAAGAATCAGTTGGTTATACAGAAGTCTTATATATAGATAGTCTGTTCTCTAAAACTATTGTCAACGCAGCGATCCTTTGCCAAAACATAATATTGCATATGAGTAAACAAACGGACCTTTAACTGGGTGTTAAGCATAGGCCTAACGTCAACACTATGTCTCGCAAAAAATAATTAGGCCCTATTCCGGATATATTTTAATAGTTTAAAGCTAAATTTGGCAACATGTGATATACTCTAGGCTATTAGTTAATCGCAACTAGCCTATGTTTTAACATAACGAGTTACAAGACAAATTCTAAAAAAGTCTCTTGCCATGTCCTGTTTAAAATAATAATAATAATAATAATAATAATAATTGGACATGCTACCAAATCGTTGTTGACTCTGTGTAGAGCAAACACCGGGTAGATAGGTAGGTCTAACTGTATTTTACGTCTGTTTTCTACAGGCCTATTAGTCTACGCGTAGGCCAATGGATTTAAGTGCTTTTAATTTTTCGTCTACATAAGCGGTGATGCGCTCATGCATGAAATCGATTATCATATAGACTTATAGACTATAGCGATGACTCGTGAGATAGAGAAGACCAGCCTACGGTGTCTATTATTGTGTCGATTGGCAATACGCGGTGTTCAGGCCTACGCCCTGAGACAGGTTTAGATGGGCCCATTTTCTCACAGCGAAACCGGTATTTTTCGCAGGCCTATTCAAACAGTAAAAATAGACGTTTTCTTACAAGCCTATACAGGTAGGCTTATAATTTACAAATGCTCACTTCTGCACGCTTGATGGACAATTTTAAACAGTCTCTTCTATATATAGGCCTACCCCACTTCGAATAAAATCTCGGTACAGGCTATACTTCAAATAAAACACCAGATTAATCAAATCCATTGGGCCTACTTAGCAGTATATGCCAGTATTAGCAGCAGCAGAATAGGTTAACAAATTTCCATTTAGGTTGTGTGTACAGCAGCGACCATGGGCTTCCACTTTGTTCTATCTTGACATCCTCTTATTAGTTCGATGTTAGTCAAGTCTACATATGCATGTGTTTCTCTGCCTTCCTCAGCTCTTTTTTAATATGGAATTAATAAACTGTTTTTGGATTGGATGTTGATAAATACTCCGCGTGTTGGGTTCAATCTAAATTTTCTAAAACAATCCATTAGCGAAATGGTCTTACGTGATGCTGCACTGATGTTGCCTTATAGGACTATGTCAGCCTTAATAACGTTCAGCTATGTTTTTACTTTCTGTTTTGCGCTAAAGCAATTATAATTGAGATTTCAGGTAACTTTTTTGCCTAACTTTTTTTTTAAATACAAGAAATATACGAGGACAGCATAGTGAGCTGCCATATGGTGTTCTGAAGACTCAAGAAGAGAATGATGAAAGTCCATTTGGTTAATAAAATAATGTTTCAGACTTCTTATGTGATACTACACAAGAGACAGTGGCGGTTCCACGTGGGGGGATTGGTGGGGATGCAGCCCCCACCGGACTTCCGGACTTACTTTTTTGCTTGTGAAACCTATATTTTGGTAAAAGTTTAGTAAAACTGACTGCAAATGACGTTTATTGCATGTCAACCTATTTTTCGGCAAAAGTATAGTTAAATTAGGGGTAAAATTCAAAATTTCACCCATTTCGGCAAAGTTTATTGATTTTCCCTTCTATTTTCATCCCCCCACCAACTTTCTATGAATGCATTTCATCCGCCCATCAAGAAATCCTGGAACCGCCACTGCCAAGAGGCGCTATATAAGGGTACATTACTTTACATTAGGCCTACTACGGTAGCATACGGAGACCAATACAGCATTATACCATGTTGCCAATGAAATTTACCGTGGTAAAAATCGAGACGTTAATAGTAAGAACGAGATCATTCTGATTGAACCGAGAACTACTCAAGCGACAATACAATATGGCAGAGTGGGTTACGCGCTGGAGCGACAGGTTGACGGAGCGGGTTCAAGCCCCGTTAGCGCCCCTAGCGGCTTTCAAGACAGGCAGTAATATGCCTCTTAAGCCACTTTGAACCATGCTAAGTTAGTTAGTTAGTTTAGGACAACTTTAGGTCAACGATATCGATATGCTATTGAATAGGCCTATGTCAATCTAGGTAAACACGTACAAATGAATGCATCCAAACGTATGTATAGGCCTACCTATCTACGAGAACTGTGTTCTCTGTTGGTTATCTACTTTCTAACGTTATTACGATTATTATGATCATAATGACTTATATGATTGGAATAATTATTCTCTTTGCTCTTATTTTCCGTGCTATAATGAATGTTTAATATGAGCAATTGATGTACTTATGTATGTGACTGATATGATGTTCTGTTGGAAATAAATCATTATTATTATTATTATTATTATTATTATTATTATTATTATTATTATTATTATTATTATTATTATTATTATTATTATTATTATTATTATTATTATTATTGTTGTTATTATTATTATTATTATTGTTATTATTGTTATTATTACTGTTGTTATTATTATTATTATCAAACAGACCTAGCAAAAATTCATTCGTTTGATGCAATGGCAATTTGCGATTGCATAGGCGATTCGGACGATAGCCATGTACCTGCGTGAGTCGGCAATATAGGCCCCTACCTGTAGGGCCTACGGCGGAGGGGTCATTCGGCTGCCGATGCGCAGAAACAGTCTGTGATGTCGCCGACTCGTTGATCTCTCACCTGGCGATGATACCTTTCGATTGCGCAGTTAGACCAGTAGGCCACGAATGAATCATCTCATAGGTCTATAGGCGCAATACAAGAGTAGCGACACGTACCAGAGTTGTCATTGCTATTCAAACGCATATTTAACGCGTGCACATAAAAATGTGTCATAAATACATGAATTCTTGCGTGTACACATACAAACAGGCACACGTATATACATGTATAGTATGTATGCTGTACATGCATGCATGCAGACAGACAGACTGACATATGCACTGACATATGTATACGGTCTAAGACTGTTTAATACTATAGGTATTTAATTGCCTTGTATATGGTCGGTTGGTCATTCACGTAGGCCCTATATGTAAGTGAATTCAACCATTTAATTGGATTAAATTAATTAACGTTTTCGGAATTAAGCAATGGTCAGAAAATCATTAACTAAAACGATGACACTTCGTAAAATTACATTACGGCCTATGCACTGGGATAAAGATGAGGATATAGTTGAAATGGAACAACTTCGCAAAAGCCCAGCCAATAAATAGACAGGAGGCGTAACGTGCCAATGGCTATTATATATATTGTGGCTTTAGCACATATGGGCTGCACACATGACGGGGGGCGGCAAATTTTGGAAGCGACGAACTTTTTTGTGCTTGTCAGGAGATTTTTCAGCGAGGGGCAGTAAATTTTGGAAGTGACGACGTGGGCCATGGGCGGAATGAGTGCTATATAGGCCTAAATGATTTTCAGGGTTTCATTTGAAGCGTTTATTTTTAAATGTTGCATTTGAAATATAAAACTTTTTATATATTTAGAACTTAATAATAAATCACACTATATACTTGCATTATCTTCCTCCATAGCCACATCTCGAATGCCCCCATGCAGCTTTTGTGCTTCATTTTTCTGGGAAGTTCAGGTTTGCGACAGTGGCGTCATTTCACACTTTTGTTGGGGGGGGGGCGAGAAATTTTTTTAAATTTTTCTTTTCAGTTTTTTAAAATTTTAGAATTTTCTTCAATTTTCAATTTTTCGACTTGACAATTTCCAAAAAAGTTGACGACCTTTTTTTGCTTGTCAGCTCTTTTTACGATTAGTTACTCTTCAGGTTTCAGGTTACTCCACATCTGACCTTTTTGCCCCCCCTCAAACGCAATGACGTCCCTGTTTTTGTTTTTTGTTGCACGTTAATACATTGTAAATTAATATTTTCATTTCCTTGGGGGGGGTCACGGCCCACCCCAGTACCTCCCCCAAATGACGCCTCTGGTTTGCGATCAGCATAGAGGGCTACGCTCCGAGACCAACGTTTTATCAGTCTCTTCCTTAGTTCCTTGTTTAGCCCTCATAACAATTTCCCTCTCACGGATTGTATAGTATGTATACTGTACATATGTGAAACTTCTTTTTTCGCTCTATAATTGAACCGCTACAGAGTCTAAACCGGGGTATTCACTTTCAAGAATTAAGCTTCTATAAAAGGCATCCTTTCAAATTCAATGGATAGAAACAGGTGAACGCTGAGTTATTTCTTTATATTAAAGAAAATCAGTTTTTGACAATTGAATGTTTTGCCAATATATAGGCCTACTGTTGTATTCTCACAGGAAAGTTGCTGTGTAGGCCTATCGTTTTCATCAGCAGTGTATATAGCCAGGTACCGGAATACGGGAGGGGGAAATCGGTATTTTCGGGGTTAAAAAATGATCCGACGAGCAAAAAAAGTCCAAAGGCCAAAGAATTCTTCGAAAATTCACGTGCGTGATCTCTTCAATCATAGCCTACTATAGCTACCCCCTCATACTATCTACGCTGCTACCCCCGCCAAATTTCTCAACGGGTTTGCGCAGATGCCACGACCGGTCCCAGTCATAATAGGGGGCCCGTCCTACGTGTCCCCCGCCCCCCGTGGCAACGCCAAAGCTGAAAGCTTTTCATTATACGTCAATATATGTTCGGACAGGGGAAGATCGCAGACCTCTAAGGTAAAGGTGTGAAGATCTGGGTATAACACACACACACACACACACACACACACACACAGTGGCGGCTCCACAGGGTGGGCGGGGGGAGGGGTCCGGTGGGCCGTGCCCCCTATTGAGTGCCTGTCTATCAGTGGCCCCTGTTGGGACCCTATACTTAATACTACATACCTAACAACAAATGGTTGGCCCCATGATTAGAAGTTGCCAACTTGCCACCCCAACGCCCCCCCCAACTTGCCAAATCCTGGAGCCGCCACTGCACACACACGCACACACACATATATATATATATATATAGGCCTATACAGCTGATTGGATACATCGTTAAGATGCCTAAGTCGATTAGGCCCTATACTAATACTAAATCAATATTAGGCCTATGACTAGATTTAGACCCGTTTGGCGAAACCATGGATGCAGCAATGACCTGCGTTGCGTTTCTATAGCCTAGGCCTTTGTTGAAATGTAGGCCTATCACAGGCAGGTAATGCCTATTTAGACACTTTAAATCATTCTCATTAGGAATTATTACTCGTATAGATTTTCCGAAAAGCTGTATTTAAAAATAGCCTCGGAAATCCTTTGGTTTCGTTATTCTGGTTTCGGTTTTGCGCAAGTTCTTCGAACACAGGTCAGCTGGCGACCTGCTTTCAGAATTTCTGGTCAGAAAATCGCCAGAGCGGGACAGTTATAACGTTCGTCACTTTTCGATCAGACGTGCAAGTATTTCTTGTAGTGTTTTTTGCCTCTTCGTAAGATTTCTAAGTGTCTAGGGCGCTTGCACTGTACACGTAATGTCTGTAAAGCGGCTGATCTAGAGCGTAAACCATATTCTGTATTGTCGATATTAAATCTTTTACGTCGTATGCATAAAGAGACCAACGAATAGACATTTCGGTCAAGTATCTGATGCTTTCGTTCAGTCCCTTGCTGATTCGCGCCTGGATCACTGTAATTCACTGCTATTAGGAGAACTATACATTTAGACAGTCCCGTGAACTTCCGTGAAGGTGATAACGGTCAGTGTAACTGTGTAAATGCACATAGGAGCTGTCCATTAATTACGTCAACAATTTTGGGGCGATTTTTGCCCCCTTGTCAGCAACTGTTAACTTTCAGTGACCCCCCTGTTGAAGGCACGCGGCGCAATGTCGTGAATGGAGATAAGATTGAATGGATTTTTAAACTAATCTTTAATCTGTACAAAGTTCCTTCAAACGTTAAACCGGAAGAGAGCGACGCCCCTCACTCTCGCAGCCACCTAGCGAATCGACAGCATTAATAAGTAAGAAAACACACAAACAAGAGAGGATCTCACGAGTCACAACGCCCCTAAAATTATGTCAAAAACTGTTGACGCCCACTGAGTTCAGTGACGGGTCCCCTAAAAGTTTAGGTTATTATTTTGGCGGTGATGATCTTATCCCCCTTCTTTTGTTCATCAAATGTCATAATGTGGCGGTGATGACCTTTTTTGCTTGTCAGGCTTTTTCCGTTGTAGTAAATAGTATTCCATGAAATTTCCTATCTTTTATCATTTGTAAAAATTGAAATTGTTGACGTCAACTTCTCTTTACCCCATCCCCTATCAACAACTGTCAAATTTTTCAAAACCTTCCCCTATTTTGTTGACGCAATTAATGGACACAGTTCCATATAGGCCTATGCGTGGGCCCTTTTCGCAATCATCTTCATCATCATCATCGTCGTCGTCATCATCATCATCATCATCATCATCATCGTCATCGTCATCATCAAAATCTCCTCCTAGTCCTCCAGCTCATCATCAACATATATCAGAAAACCTCTTAAAGTCGGATGAAAGCTGTAGGCCTGCATATACAGACATTGACGTAAACTCGGATGAAAAAGTGGAGGTATATTAGCACTTTACGCATTTGTCTACAGATTCCCACCGAGGAGGAGGGGGGCCATCGATCATGGTGGGGCAGCAGAGAATCGTAGCGCCGAACGACATTCGTTTTACGCAGGACAGCATTTCCGAAGTGTTTGGTGACCACGGACAGCAGAATTTCGAGAAGGAATCGATCGAAGAGACGTTCAAGATGCTTCTCTACGGGGACGTAACCGTCAACTCCATCCGACCGATGGCTGTCGTTCAGAAGGACGGTCGTCTCTGGGTCGTTTCGGGAAATAGGAGGCTGTACATTTACCGCAAGCTCCAGGAATTCCGCCGAATCAGTCAGATCACGGTCAAGGTTGTGCCAATCAACATGGAAAGAGTAAGTCGACGGTCGTTTGAAAATAGGATAATAATAATAATAATATTATTATTATTGTGATGATGATGATAATAATAATAATAATAATAATAATAATAATAATAATAATAATAATAATAATAATAAATAATAATATTAAAAATAATATTATTATTATTATTATTTGATGTTGATGATGATGATGATGATGATAATAATAATAATAATAATAATAATAATATTATTATTATTATAATAATAATAATAATAATAATAATAATAATAATAATAATTAAAATAATAACATTATTATTATTATTATTTTATTATTGTGGTGATGATGATGATGATGATAATAATGATGATAATAATAATAATAATAATAATAATAATAATAATAAGGTTTAGAGTGGTTCCATAGGGTCTTGACCAGTTTGAGAACTAATAGGATAGCCTAATAGCCATACGATTTGAATGGTATAGGCGGTTTTTTGTTAAAGCCGATGTTGCGCATAACTTTCTTCAGTGTTGTTGGCATTGGCGTCGCCACGGTTCAAGAATAGGGGTACCGAGGACGGCGAGGAGTGACATACAGAGTGACTGTCAGATCCGACTATAGGGGTTTGGACATATACCACTAACAGCAAACGTAGAACTTGTAGGCCTAGGCCTATATGTCTAGTTATAGAGGCCTGTTTGCTTAAATAGGCCTGTCTCAATGTTAGAACACGATTTTTACGCAGTTTCAGAAGATGTTCTCGACCAAAAACCAAGGCGTGAGTGTAATAATTCGGCAAGACAGACTCCATCTACACGGAGACAAGATGGAGGATCGCCTGAGAAAGATCTACAACCAATGGATTCGTCACGGCAGCCCAACTGACGGCTTTCCCGTACAGAGGACGATGTCGTATCAGGACAACTATTTCGCATCTACGCCCCGGACACCCGTTGAAACCAGAAGAAGCAGCCAACATGTCCTAAACGGAAGACCTTATACGTCTCCACCGCCGCGCACAACTTACGCGCCTCCCCCCTCACCGCCGCCTCCGAGCAACGCTAAAGACGACAGTTGGTGCGCCATTCTGTAAGACGCCGGAATCATAACGAACAATAAATACTAAGACAAATGCATTACTCGATCCTTTGTTCCTACAGAATTCGCTCAGTTATTTTTTTGCATCTAAATGTTACTGTATTACGCACGCTAATCAAAGGGCAGATAAATACAGGGTGGCGCAAAAAACCCGGACTAGTCACATTTAGGTTTGCATTTAATATATAGTCCCTTTTTAAGCGCCACCCTGTATTCAGAGGCGTAGCGTCCCAGTGGCTACTATGACTCGAGCCATGGGCGGCACATGTGGAGGGGGCGGCAAATTGAGCGGTGATGACCTTTTTTGTTTTTTGCTTGTCAGGCATAAGAACAGCAGATTGGGGGGTGGGGGGCGGCATTTTTTCAGGAGCCATGGGCGGCACAAGACCACGCTACGCCACTTCAGGCTGTATTATTGATTTTGTTTGGAAATTGACGTAGCCAGAGGGAAGGGATACGGAGGCCCATATTCTTGCCGGGACGGTCTCGTGGGTTTTCCCAAACCCCTTGAGAAATTTGGGAGGGGATATGCTACCGTAGGTAATATGATCGAAGGGAATAGACCTATGTTTGTGCAAAAAAACTTCTTGACCATTGACCGTTTTTTGTTCGTCGGAGACGTTTTACCAGAAAATGCCGATGTGCCCCCCACCCTATCCCGGAACCCTGGCTACGCCACTGTTTTTGGGTTACGGGCATTCGCACTTGACAGATGTAGGATTAGACCTATACTAATATATTTAAACCTAGCGTATTCCGTATTGATGTTTGTATTAGTCTAGACCTACATATCTTGTTGATACGACGTACTGTACAACATATTTCGTTTTCGTTTTCAGTCTTGGTTGAGCTTAATTCCAGGATGGTCTAAAAATAATTTATCTTGATACTGTATCTTGATTGCAACGACGCCTATTAAAAGATAGACCTAACGATGAAACTTCCTATATCATAATGATATTGCTATATTATATATGTAGGCTAATAATTAACCAGACCAAATCTATGGATGTCGAACAAATTGAGCACGTGATCTGCAAAATATAATACGATTTAAGTTTTTGAACTAGACTTCTGAAAACTAAGAAAA
>CM030838.1:14492052-14674552 GCA_018105865.1 Metaphire vulgaris | reverse complement strand
TTGACTTTTCCTTAGAACCATAAGTTCAACGTCACCTAAGAGAAAGCACCTGAAGTTTCTGGATTTTTGATCATGGATTCAGAGAAGTAGGTCTACCTAGCGAGCGGTCTGTTTCAGCGGTTCTTACACAGGACTACTGAACCACTATAAATCTTTTTTATTATTGCCATTGTTGCGAGCTGTTTGCCGTCAAAACTGATGGGGAGCTTGGCTATTTTTCTACCAGGAAGGGGAAAGGACGGAGAGAGAGAGATTGGAAAAATGAGAGACCAGCTCACACAAGAAGTTAGAAAACTGTATATTAGATATAGAGAGCAGTGTACAGCCAGACAATTAACAATATTACGTCGCTTTCATCAAGCCCAGCCCATTATGAAATTACGTTGCCTAGCAACGATTATAAAATGACAGCAGCGCATCGTCCAATGGGAAAGGAGTTATTGCTTGATTGGTTGACTATTGTGTTTTGACCGTTTAGTCCTTACGTCGCGATGCGTTGTGGGCGAGCGTTGACTATTGGTGATCATCGCGATACGTTGGTGGGCGAGCGTTGACTATTGGTAGAATCATGAAATCCTTGATGACGCGATGGAAGACTGTTGCAGCGTCCTCGTAACCGTATTGGTAACAATTGTTTACGTAGTTTAACACTGTGTTTAGTCGAGTTTGCAGCGTCAGAGGGCTGGGCGTGCGAACGTTTTCCAGTTGGCAATTTTTTTGGAGCGGCCTTTCCAAAGAGCGCCATCACGATGCGGCGATCATTGTCCTCAATTTCGGCGATTATACTTGCGAGCGAACATCGAAGAAAATCTTTAGATCAGTCATGAAATCAAATCATCGGCCGCAAAGTTTTTAAATGTTAAAACCAAACGACAAAATATATAGAAAGTTTTAAATATCAAATCACTTTAAATGTTAAAAAGTTATACAAGTTTTAAATATATATATATATATATATATATATATATATATATATATATATATGCAGACAATGTATGCAGTATATAAATATAGACTGAAATTTTAAATATATACCCGTCCAATTTTTTCACGGGCACCCGAATTAGCATGAACTC
Organism: Metaphire vulgaris; assembly: GCA_018105865.1. Lineage (NCBI taxonomy): Eukaryota > Metazoa > Annelida > Clitellata > Crassiclitellata > Megascolecidae > Metaphire > Metaphire vulgaris. The sequence goes on along the minus strand of CM030838.1, from coordinate 14,673,476 downwards.
CATTGTTACCGCTTATCTCTACACCCAACTAAATAACCACACCCCCTCCAGGAACTGCAGCTAGTGATGTTTAATCTAGACTCTGGACTCCGGAGGGAAACTGACAAAGCCGAGGGAAAGTCAACTAGAGGGCTGCTGTTAGTTGATGTATTATGCCAAAATTTTCGGGGAGAATTTGAAATTTCCGGAGAGGGGAAGAGCAATTTCCCCCCGGAAACGGCCTAGATTAAACCCTGCTTCAACCGTTATGTCACACACCCTCCGGTCCCTGAGTATACTGTGGTCTTTCTTTTGCGTCGATTTCTGTTGGCTGCGTACAGACGCGTAATTCTCACGCCTCTGCACATCACAATCACTCCTTATCTTCCAACTGATTTCAGTTGTTTTTACACGCACATTTTAATGATTAAACGATAATTAATTATTAACCATATTCATCCATGGACGTTCGGAGGGGGTGCAATTGTACCCCCTGGAAAAATTGTGGAGTTATGAAAAAAGTAAAATTATTTGTTTCTTTCATCACAAAACCTTATTTTGCACCCCCTGGAAATTTTTTTCATTTCTTTCGTCACAAGACCCTGTTTTGCACCCCCTGAAAAAATTCATACGGACGCCCATGTATTCATCTGATAAGCGGCGCCTCCATACTTCGAAATTGACGTGCATCCAGTAGGCCGATTCGATTTGTCAGAGGGACCATGTGGGGGGGGGGATTAAACCCAACTAGTTGAGGACGACGCTTATTGGTGGTAGTGGAGAAATTTGGATTGTGGCCGTCCGACACCCAGCTACTCGTGTAGTCTCACTGTATGTACGGTGACAGACGTGATGACACATTGGCCTACTTAAGCTGTATCTTCTTCTTCTTCTTCTTCTTCTTCTTCTTCTTCTTCTTCTTCTTCTTCTTCTTATTATTATTATTATTATCATTATTATTATTATTACAGTAGAACTTCGTTATAACGGACTCGATTGTAGTATTTTATGGTATTGGATATAAACGTACTTTAAAAATAAGAAAACGAAGTTCTACCGCGTTTTTATTATTATTATTATTAATTTATAATACACAGGGCCGCCGAGAGGGGGCAGGGGGGCAACTGCACAGGGGCCCAGCGGTCTGGAGGGGGCCAGGACCCATGATGAATACGTATAATTAAAAATAATATAGATAATAACAATAAAGTAGAGGGGCCCGGCGAGGAAAAGGGGGCCCACGAGGAAAAGGGGGCCTGGCGTGAAAAGGTTCATAAGCAAAACAAAAAAGGTCGTCAGATAAATTTAAGATGTAAAAGAGGCTACGAGGCTGACAAGCAAAAAAGGTCGTCAAGAAATTTTTATCTGCACAGGGGCCCGGAATTTCTCTCGGCGGGCCTGATTATACAGTAATGATTGTTATACTTACTCTCGCAAAGAATAGAACGGTGGAGAGAAGAACGAAGCAAGTGACGTCCGATTTGGCCATTTTCTTTGTTATTTCAACCGTGCGGTTTTCTCTCTCGATTCAGAAGATCGATCGTTCGATGTTTCCCAACTCAACACAGACTGAACAGCGTCTGAAAATAAACAGTTTCAGGTCAAAAGTCTCCCTTAATAAGTGAGTCTACGACTCTACGTGGGTAGTAAACACAAGTCAGGCCATACGACCCCGCCCCCTAGGGAGGCTAGGGTCCTTGGAGCACCGGCGTCTTTCGGAACTTCCAGCCCTGCAGACTGCCACGCACGCGCTGTATAATGCAAATTCAGTATGCGCTGAAATTCCTTCAACAGATGGGTTCGAGGCTGAACTGGGTGAAGCAGTCTGGAGTCTGTGTTCTGTGACTCGTTAACTCTCTCTTTACTAGTCTTTAGTCAAGAATACTCAAGAGCTGCACTTCTGCTTTCTAACCTATACGCCAGCCAAATAGGGCAACGTTGATGTCCAAAAGCGCTGGCTAACTGTTTCCAGCATCCATGATGATTGGGCGTACTACTGCACCACCCCTCGCCGCATGCCTGGCTCTCGACTGTGTGCTAAGCCTTAGAGGCGGCGGTGCCTGTATCTGTATACGGCTCTGTATACGCTGATCTGCTCCATCTTCTTCTCTACCCGCCAGTTTCAGCATCTGGTCCCTTCGTTCGTCTGACCTTCAGATGCGAAAGCTATTTCCTAAACTTTTGTAAGTAAGCCTAAGAGCAAGTAAGTAAGTAAAACCTCGTAAATTTAAACAGCGCTCTGGAAATTAGTATACAGCAGTAGCTGTTTATTCTTATGCGCTTAATCTTTCTTGAAATAGCTATACAGTATGGCAAGGTAGGCTGTCGGCCGGGCAAAGGTCAGTGTATCTATGAGGCGGCGTATCGGGCTGTTATATGGCCTATGGAGGAAATGACTTTAGGAATAGGAAGGTTTCAAGTTTAGACTTGTAAATGGAACTAAATGCTTGGAGAGAAAGCGAAGGAATTCAAGGAAATGAGAGTAATTACACGAATAGAGAAGTAAGTAAGTAAGTAAATAATAATAGATAATAAGTAAGTAAGCAAGTAAATAATAATAGAATAGATAAGTAGGCCTAAGTAACGAATTTGTGTTGTCCTACTCAGCGACCTGGCGTTGAACATAAGACAAACGTTCAGATAGACCTTTGCCCGGCCGAAGAAACACCCTGTCTAAAGCTATTTCAAGAAAGATTAAGCGCATAAGAATAAGCTACTGCTGTACTGCTTTCCGGGGCGCTGTTTACGAGATTTTACTTACTTACTTACTTTGCTAATCGATGGTCTAAAAGTCTATATTGGAACAGTGGCCGGTGAAAAAGTATGAGCATATAAGTATGAAACGTTTTAGTGATTGACTGTCAACACTGTATGTGTTTTACTCAGAGAAAAAGACAATCTAAAATTACAAAAAAGAAACGTGAAATATAAACAAAAATATGGAAATTTCCAGAGCCGTAGCTAGAGTATTCGGCGCCCGGGGCAACGTATAAAGTTTTCGCCCCCCTAAAAACCGGTGATGACCTTTTCTTGCTTACCAGGCTTTTCACGACGTATAATTTTCGACCCTAAGAGTCCAAAAACCTGTGATAACCTTTTTAGCTTCTTGGCCTTTTTTACCTTGTCATACTGGCAAAGCCATCATGAATAAAATAAGCCATAGTTTCTGGCTCCCCCGGACGGCGCCCGGGGCAGCTTCCCCACCCAGCCGCCCCCTAGCTACGGCTCTGGAAATTGCATTGTTTGTCTACTCTCCAAAATAATCAATCACCAGTCTAGCAGCCTGACAAGCGAGATCTCTATTAGGAAGATAATTTTTTTTGGTATGGACTGTCTCGGTGTCTCCCTTAGTATATTTAAAAAAAGTTTTCAGATGTGAAAATCATAGGATATTCTTACTGGGATCGATGGAATTGGGAATGGGGTAGGTAGCGTGTTCAAAGAGAAAACGCGAACGACCTTTTTGCTCGTCGCAGACTTTTTAAACCCGAAAATGCTGATGCGCCACCCCCACCCCACACCCCCCACTACCGGTATTCCGGAACCCTAGTTACGCTCGGCATTCAGTCGTTTGGTCATTCATTCATTCATTTGGTCATCCAGTCATTCAATTCATTGGTCCAGTTAGTCATTCGTTCATTCATTCGTATTCATCTGTAAATGAAAATACATGAACTGGGAGTCTTCTGTCGTGCATCCATCTCTGCAGATTTCATCCATTGAATTATTAATTATTAGAAATATTTGCTGATAAAGTCCTTCAGCAAAGAGCAGCCTCTTCAGCAGCAGTCCCTGTAAGTCTCTCTCTCTCTCTCTCTCTCTCTCTCTCTCTCTCTCTCTCTCTCTCTCTCTGTCTCTGTCTCTGTCTCTGTCTCTCTATGTCTATCTGTCTCTCTGTCTGTTTCTGTCTGTCTCTGTCTGTCTGTCTGTCTGTCTGTCTGTCTCTCTCTCTCTCTCTCTGTCTATCTGTCTATCTGTATGTTTCTGTCTGTCTGTCTCTGTCTGTCTGTCTGTCTGTCTGTCTCTCTCTCTGTCTCTGTCTCTGTCTCTCTATGTCTGTCTGTCTGTCTGTCTGTCTCTGTCTGTCTGTCTGTCTCTGTCTGTCTCTCTCTCTCTCTCTCTCTCTCTCTCTCTCTCTCTCTCTCTCTCTCTCTCTAAGTAGAGAACGCTCAAACTGACGCGCCGAAAAAGATTTACAGTAAGTAAGTAGCTCTTACTATCATCTTCGATAAATAATAAAATACGGGACGCGACATCCGCGATGCTCTTCTTCTCGTCTTTCGCTTTGCCGTCGTCGTCGTCGTCGTCGACGATGATGATTTGTCGATGTTCCCATTCACAACGGGGGGTAGGTGGGGTGGGGTTGGGGGTGAAGGCACCGGAAGTTATACGATCGATACGTTCATCTTATCACCACAGCTGCGAATCGACCCAAGTACTTATAAACGCTTCGGTGTCAGGCTGCTTGCTACGCAGTTGTCACAAGGTGGAGAACGAGGCCTCGTTCGCAAGATCACGTACAATTTTTCATTGATAAAAGCGATACGATATATATATATATATATATTTGTATTCAAAGCAGGTGTTCCAAGGAAACTGATATACGAAAAAGGGACGTCATCCGAACACATCTCGATATTTTAGTAGGCCTATAGATCTAATTTCGAGAGACCTGCAGAAATCGCTATAGCTTTATATTTATTTGTTAACGTTTTCTTACTAATTTCGATATAAAGTTAATGTCCTGGCGATGAAGAAGGAATCGAATGCATTCGTTGCGTGGGCGCTTGGTCTTGCATTTGTCGTCCACGACGTCGTTTCTGATCGAGACATGGCTGACTACAGAGGGTAAAAAGTTGCTTATTTGTAATTATTGAAAAGTCTTCAGATTTATTCGATCAATGCAGCGAGTTACAAGATTAGGGCCAACAAAGGTGACTGGTAAATTTAAAATCGACTGTGTAATGGTGAATCAGAATAACAGAAAATGGAACAATTTTCAGATAAACTGGGTGAGAACGGAATCATATAAGCTGGGTGGGGGTGAGAGGCCCGGTGGAGTATATGTATCGACAGGATTCTTTCGAGGGTAGCGGGTTCGAATCTGACCGTAGCCACTGCGTAGTGACATTGTGCAAGTTGTTCACCTCTGCACTTTAGACTATTCACTTTGTAAATGGCTTAACGTGCTGTAACAGCCATGCACAGTATACATGTAACTGTTATAAAGGCTTTTGGATCAATCATGTACAGTGAAGTTATTCTATAGTCACAATCGATTTTTTGACAGATACCGTTTGATACACACAGAAGCTTTGGAAAGAGATGATCAAGTTATTGTTGTGAAACAAATTTTACAGAACTATGAAACAGCGAGACAGGTAGGCTTAAGGAGAAGTTTCCTAGGTTTACATGACCAGATTTTTGTAAAGGAAGAACTGAGTTTTTTAGCATCCTCTCTTAAACTTCTGCTCGATTAATTATTTTAAAGAATTCTACATTTAAAATACCGCTCTGATCTTGTCTACAGTATGTTATAGGCCCTGTCGCGGGTTCTCCTAATATACTATATTTTGCTCTTTCAATGCAGACGTATTTTTGATAACTCTTATCAACTTGCAAGCAATAATTGTTGTGTTACTTATCGACCTTTTAAAAAGAGAATTCGAACAAAACAAACTCAACCAATGAAATTAAGAATAAGTTCGATAAACAAATGAGCAAATAAATTTATCATGTATTATAAAGCTATTAAAACATCAATGGAAATTGCATTTGCCCAGTGGCGTCAATCCTGTGAGGGTCTTTGGGTCCGGGCCCTCACAAAATGTGGTTGTGAGGGCCCATAAGATATTCGACCCTCATAAAAATCTGAATAAATCTATATTGTACCGTTGTACGATTATCTAATAAATTGTCGCATTGGGTAGATTGGCCTAATAGATTGGCCTAGGCTATAATCAGCACATTGTAATTTGGAACATTAATACTGTAAGTAATAAGAATCATGCTAAACGAGTACATGGCGCACACGCAATATTATTGCACCAGTTATCGCTTGATTCTTACTTAGTTATTAAAATATATTAGCTCAACATACCGGAAGCACAACACCAGGCGGACCCTCAGAGCTTTTGCTACAGATTGACGCCACTGCATTTGCCACAGAAAAACTAAGAAGGCTTCGTATATATGCTAAAATGTTCTGGATGTCACAGTGAAATGAAAATAAACGAAAATTACAAGCACTAAGTTTTGTTATTAATCACTGAAATTTTGAAACTGCGTTCAAGCAGCCAGAAACGAACGGAAGAGAACGCCATTTTATTCAGCAAATCTTCAATTTATATGGCGGCATTACATCCTGTCTTATTCGTTTTCCTACTTTTAATCATTTTTCTTCCCCATTCCTTGATCCACTTCTGCATCTCTTTGCCTCCATTCAATCACCCTCAGTATTCCATGCACTACCACCTTCGTCAGTTTCAACCTTTGCCTAATTCCCTCTATTAACTTTTATACACACAATTGCGACATCTAGTTCAAATTTATCGAAGAATAGTGGCGTAACCAGCGTTACAGAATATTGGGCTACCGTAACGTATGCAGGCGAGCTCCATTCGACCTGATTACTAGGACAAGGAGAGCGTCGTGGGTTCGATTCCAAGTGTTCATTGATACAATTTGATAGTTTATTTTTGTATTTTGTATAACGGTGGTTAGAAACTCTGAACCCTTCTACAATCTACACTCTACAGCGTTGCGTAATTCTGCTCTAGACTCTCCCAAGATATTTCATTCCTTAGTTTTGTGAACGTGGACCAAATTCCCTTATATTATAAGAGTCTAGAATTTGTCCTGCCTCAAATCAGCGTGTTGGCGATAGCCAGAAATACCGACAAGAAGTAAAATCCATCGCCTGATCTTTTTTAGTGGGGTGAGCAGACCCGCCGAGATGGGGCAGGGGAGGGGCAAATGCACAGGGGCCCGGCAATCTGTAGGGGGTCCGGGTAGGTTAATTTAGGGTTAGATGGAACCCGTCGAAGGCATTGCTTGCGCTGACGCTGACAAGCAAAATAGGGTCGTCAGTCGTCACCAGATTTAAAACTTTCTAGGGGCCCCGCGGGTACTTTGCGCATCAGAGGCCCGGAATAATTCTCTCGGCGGCCCTGGCGGAGAGGAGATATTTGGAGGCGGGCTAAGTCAGTGTATATTTATCTGAAGATAATTCTGTCTGCTTTGTAAGATCAGACGCGTTGTTTCGTTTAAGATTTTCCTAATGAACGACGTCAGAATAGCCATCGGGATAGACGTTTGGCTGTTAGTGAGTCCAGGCGCCTACGAAACAGTGAGACTGGGATTTGGCAGTCGCCACATAATTTTCCACACTGTCGACGACGATGTTCAAAGGTAGGTGATCGTCATGGGCGGCGCCCACACATTGGAGCAAGGGTGTCCAATTTTGCTACTTTTTCTAATAGACTGTAATAGTACGTACTTTGAGATTTTTGAAATTGCACATATACTGGCAGATTAATATGAAGTGGCTTTGCCCGTAGGCCTAGACTAGACTAGACTAGTACAGAAGCTGTAAATTGGCTATGATATTGTTTTAGTAACTGTCGATACTGTCATTCTGCATAGCCGGTGTATCTTAGTAATATTATATCATCAATATTATCTGAACTTTTGTCTTTTTTCTAAAAGCGCTCTTTCAAAGAGTGCAACTATATCCATATTAATTATTCTTTTATATGTAGAAGACTTTCTTGAATAAAGCATAATAATAATAATAATAATAATAATAATAATAATAATAATGATGATGATGATGATGATGATGATGATGATGATGATGATGATGATGATGATGATGATGATGATGATGTTGATGATGATGATAATGATGATGATGATGATGATGAAGATGATGATAATAATAATAATAATAATAATAATAATAATAATAATAATAATAATAATAATAATAATAATAATAATAATAATAATAATAATAATAATAATAATAATGACAGCGATCATTGTCATCGTCAATCAGCTTGTGACTACCATTTCGACAACAACAATGTTGACGGTGATTATAATTATTAATTATTATTATCAGCTAGTCGGTGGGTGGGAGACTAGATCGGAGACTAATGTACTGTTTCTTGCCCGTAGAACGATGGTGGAAAAAGCGCAGTTGAACACCGACGCCATTCGAACATATAATACTCGGAATGAAGGAAGAAGAAACTCTATCTCAGCCAACGACCACACAGCCTATCTACCATACGACGAGGTAGGAGAAGTTCAGGGGCGTAGCGACGGGGGGGGGGGTATATCGGTATATATACCCCCCAAAAAAAAAAAAAATCAGTCTACCTTAAAGTTTTTATGTGACTTACACGTGGTTATATGTGGTTTATATGGTTTATGTGGTTTATAGTTAAGATTTATACCCGCCCAAAATATTTATACCCTCCCAAATCAAATTCCTGGCTACGCCCCTGGAGAAGTTTTCCTGTAAAAAATTAGAAGCAACAAATTTTCAATTTTTCGCAATTCTTAAGCATCAACATCTGTCTTCAACATCGATCTATATCTGTTTTCTCAATAACTCTGCACTACGATTAATAAGTAAGTAAGCAAGTAAAATCTTGCGAGTCTATAATTATAGCACTTTGAAAGTTGTACAGTAAATTCTATAGCGCTTTCAAAGGAAACACCGAAGTAGCTCCTTATTCCTAGGCGCTTAATCTCAGAATGAAGTAGCTATAGCCAAAGGTGGAGTCGTTCATGCAGGGTCATTTAATCAAAAGGGCGAGTGGGTGGGACTTTACAGCTATGGAGGAAATGATTTTTTGAAGAGAAATTATTTCAGTTTGGAAAGAAAAACACGGGGAGGCGTTTAAGTAGCTATGCGCGATGATCTCCGCCGATCTATCCGCAGATGACGCACGCCGACTTTGTCTGTTCGTATAGCAAATGAACTGGATGATGAATAAAGCGGCAGATGCCGGGAATATAGCCACCGCCTTCCCCGTCGGTACCTCGTACGAAGGCCGGTCGATATACGCAGTCGCGGTAGGCTAAACTGAAACGTTGACTTAACAGACATCCTAAGCAATAATAGTATCTCCTTCAATTTATTTGCTACAATCTATTTTATATATATATATATATATATATATATATATATATATATATATATATATATAAGTGACATCATTTGGGTCCTATAAATCGTCCCCATCGAGAATAGTAATGAATTTAATTACATCATAGGGTCTACAGTGGGTATATAATGTAGCCCCCCTTCCCAAGACGAAATTTGCTTCAGACATGTTAATAGTAACTTAATACAGTTTACGCTTTGCGCAAGAACTTGATGTGTTTCGGTAACATATACAGGGTGGCGCAAAAAACCGGACTATAGTCACATTTAGGTTTGCATATAACTTATGGTTCGGTTTTTTGCGCCACCCTGTATTAAATTGAGAGTTCCTTTGATGTATTGCAACGAATATCGACTTTTACAAACATCTCTACATTCACCATTATTCGAGATGTCAGCATGCTCCGAATAATCTCAGACATCAAAAACAAGATTTATTTCACTTTCAGTACAGTACACTTTAACCAACAGGAGGCCATGTAACGTGAGAAAAATAGACTAACGTCTCATTATTTCCGACACAACGGAGTTAAGCGCCGATTCAGTGACTAGGGCCTATTATTTTTTGCTATTTGAAAGATAAACGAAAATAACTTGGAACTGCCTGCGGTCTGGATGCACGGCAACGCCAATCCAAGAGATTGGCTGACGTCCGCCACAGCGCTGTACATCGTAGATCAGGTAAAAGCTACAGTACTGGCCTTCAATTGTATAATTACTGCAACGGCTGTCCATTAATTACTTCAACAAAATCAAAATACTGGAGGGGGTCTGAAAAAGTCTGACAGTTGTTGACAGGGGACGGGGGTCAAGAAAAGTTTACGTCAAACATTTCATCTTTTGCAAATAATAAAAATAGGGAATTTCACGGAATACTATTTAGTATTTATTACAACGGAATAAAGCCTGACAAGCAAAAAATGTAATCACCACCACATTTATTTAACGACGACGACGACGTCGACGACGACGATGATGATGACAACGACGACGACGACGATGATGATGATGACAACGACGACGACGACGACGATGATGATGATGATGACAACGACGACGACGAAGTTGCATGAGTAGCCCACGGTCAAGGCGCAAATCATACACGGAACCATTGGAAGCTAGAACTAATCGGGGTGGACACTGTAATGAAAACACGCTGGTTAAGTCTTAAATAAGAGAGCTCCGGGCAGTTGAGGATTGTTTGTACAGAAGCTTATCCTTTGAACCTTAATTAAGCGAGATTTTGATTCTCTGATTTTCAGATTTTAAATGGAAATTCCACAGACGCCGCCCACCTTCGAGCTAATTTTCGGTGGTTCATCACTCCTAATCTCAATCCCGATGGATACGAATATACTCGGAACTTTGTAAGGAATAAGTTAAGTCCAAGGGGGTGTCAACGGGTAGACTACCCGGGCGCTGGGATCCTGTTACCCTGAGCAGTAAAATTGAACACGGGTACCCGCGGAAACATGACCCTTATGTGAAACTCACCCTCTGATCGAGCAAACTAATTCTATCACTGCAACTAAGAACCATTAGTTACAGGAACCGGGGGGGGGGGGGGGTTAACCCTACGGTCACGGATAGATTCATTGATTGCAGCAACAGGATGGGTAGCGTGACACAACTGTCGAGGTGGTCTGTCATCAGTTGCAGACTGGAGGGGAGTGTGGTTATTTAGTTGGGTGTAGAGATAAGAGGCCACAACGGAGATAATGCAAGTTCGGGTACCCGGGTACCCGTTCACAATTTGGACGGGTACCCGGGCAGCTAACTTATTTAAAAAAATTGAGAACCCTTGTTAAGTTATACATTTGCCCCTCTTGGAAGATGCAAATCTATTTTTCTTATAACTAACTATATTTTGGCTGTTAACCAATATTCTCACGCTGAAACACTGTACTGATACTCAAAGTGAAATTGAGAAACTCGACTTTGACTAAAAACCGTGTAATGTAATGTAACATTTGTATAGCGCCTCTTCTATTTGAGAAAGCATTGGAGTCGAGGGTAAAGTAACGAGAATTTGAGCTAAAAACCGAATGGATGGGTTTAAGGCATTGGTCCAGTCATCTTGGGTAGTGCGTGATCTGGGGACATAAACATTCTTCTGATCAGTGGAGCGGAGCAGGCGATGAGCAGCAGAAGAGGTGATTTGAAAAGCTCAGTAATGTAAGATGGCGGAATTGCATATCTTGTAAACTATATTAACCGTGACCAGTGTGTTTTGCCTCCTCCCCCTGGAAAATTTCTGTGGGCGCCACTGTGTGATGATTGCCAATAATTGCTTGTTCAGGACAGAGTCTGGATGAAGACATTGTCGCTGGGCGCAAATCAATCTGGATGTGCTGTTCCTGGAGTCTACGCGGTCGGTAACTTCGACGCTAATTTTGGAGGTACAGTCATTCCACACACAGCATCCGTATACAGCAGAGTTATTTTTTGGATTATATATCGATTGGAGGGGTGGGGTGTTGGAAAATTCTGGGGATCCCCTGCCAAAAAGTCTGACAAGCAAAAAGCGTCATCCCATAGCTGAGGTTGGGGGGGGGTGTTGCGGGTGTCGGTCTCAAATTGGGGGTGTTGGGAGGTGTTAAGGGTGTACAAATATCCCTTGTATACACTGTATAGGTCAACCGTGCTCACAGGTCCTTCGACCTCCAGTGCCTTATGTCTATCCCTCTGTGTTTCAGCCGCATGGTTGCGTAGCCAAGGCAGGGTTTCCCAAACTTTTTCGAACTTCGACCCATTTCAGCGGTTTTGTTACGTGCCGCGACCTTGAAAACTTAGCGTCAGCTAAACGTGGATAAAGCACTAATCATTTTAATATAAGCCTTGTATGGACTGCATGCAGGTATATATATTTCTATAAACAAAGCGTACTTGAAAATTTAGGAGGCATCGTCACCTGTATATAGGAGAATTTGGTCTGATACGACTAACTGGGATTGGGGGAAGCGTCGTGGGGTCCCTCAACGGGGTTTCGCAAAATTTGTGGGTAATACTCTAGATTCAAATCCTGCGCTTAGGAGTAGGCCTAAGTTTGCAGACCACGCAGCAACCATAAGAACATCACCCAACCCACCCCGATAAAATTTTCTCATCGGTTTTGCGCCAATCTCACAGCAAGTTTTTGTCCTATCAGAGGGCGACCCACTACAGGTCTACTGTACAGCTATAAGAAATTGGTTAGGCCTGACCCTGTTTTTTCTCTTTTAAAATACAACTTCAAAAGATTGACCCTCAAAAGTTTGTCTCGCCTTTCATTATGTCATACTTTGGCTCTTATGATTTTGTGATAGACCTCTACTATAGGCTAGTGTTTCCCAAAATGTTGGTCGAGACAAAATAGTGGGTCGCAGGGCTTGGTCTAATGGGTCGCGGTGTGGCTCAAACGTGTCGTTTTCTAACCGATACCACAATGTCACAAACCTTGAAAGTGTTTTAAGAAATGTATTATTATTATTATTCGACTATTTATGAAGCGCCGTAACATGGCCATCGGCCAAAACCAAAAGCGCTGTATTATTATGTCTGCAACCCTCCATACACGATTTATATTAAAACCATTGGTGTTTTATGATCCAATTCGAGTTGACAATAACTTTGCAGGGTCGCGGGATGCTACAAAGCCGCTGAAGTGGTAGCAGTTCAAAACGTTTAGGTAGCCCTGGCCTATATTGCTTTTAAAAATTAATCTTATTCCGACCATTTTGCTTCGAAACTCCAATAACAATAGGAATTCTTCTTTCGAGATCGACTATGACCTAGCGGTTAAGCGATTTTGTCATATTCATAGGATTTTTAAGACGCGTAACAAAGGTATGTTCCTGGCAAAATTTTAAAAAGGTAATTTTCAAGAAATTTCAATATCTATTTATCTCCTTTTGTCTTATTTGAAAAAATATAAATAATTTAGCCTAATATATTTGCCATATTTTCACTAGAATTTGGTCAGAGCTTTTTTGCTTTTTATTCAAAACTCAGAAGATTCTTTTAAACTAACGTACGCCAGATGGCCTAATGCATTTTTGATATTGCATGCTATGATTAGGGTCGCGGAACGTTACAAAACCGCTGAAGTGGGCCGCAGTTTTATCTACAGGGTAATCATGGTGAACTGGCGTAAACAATTTCTAATTAACTATACAGTTTTATCTACCAGTGTTAACCATCATGGTGAACTGGCGTAAACAATCTCTAATTAACTATACAGAACCACATTGCACCAGTGTTAACCTGCGTTGACCTGGAGTGTTTGACCTTAAAGGGGCGGAAGTTGGCAGAGTGGGTTACGCGATGGAGCGGTAGGCTGACGGAGCGAGATTCGAGTCCACCACGTTAGCGCCCTAGTGGCTTTAACGCAGGCAGTAATGCGTCCTAAGCAGGATGCGATTTGTGACCTGGAGCAGTGCTGCAGTTGAGCGGGGCATGGCGAGCGTGGGAATGTAGTTGTTGTTGTTGTTGTTGGGGGGGGGGGTGATGTAGCAGAGGCGGACCTAGGGTATGCGGCGTTCGGGGACAAAGTGCACCGTTGGCGCCCCTAGCATTGCTGACGAGCAAAAAGGGTCGTCACATCGTATTCGGCGCCCCCCAGCTCTTACGGCGCCCCTCTTCATTTAGTGCTGACAAGCAAACAAAAAGGTCATCAGACGTGTTTCTTCTTCTTTATGGTGCGTTTCACTTACCCAAAATACCCGATTTTGGCGCCCCTCACCTCGGCGCCCGGAGACATATGTCCCCCTTGCCCCTCCCCATCGGTCCGCCTCTGTGATGTAGCTGCGAGGGGATGTAGTTGGGCAGTGAGGAGGAAAATTTCCCCATTCTCCCTACAAATCGCACCCTGTTCGTAAGCCACTTTAAATCACGGTATGGTATGGTTATGGTCGTGGTATAGGCGCCGGGTGCAGTGCCAACCCGTGTGCTGATACGTACTGTGGGGCGGGTGCCTTCTCGGAGCTCGAGACTCGGGCGGTCAGCGACTTCGTGGCATCGCTCACCGGAACCTTGGCGATGTTCCTCAGCCTCGATTCGTTCGGTCAACAGTGGCTCGTTCCGTACGGATGCTACCTAACGAAACCGAACGACTACGACGAAATGGTGAATGACGATGCGCTGTCGGTCTTAGTCTCTTAGACCGTCTTAACTATCGGCCTGATAGGCCTAACTATAGGCCATACTTACACTATGCCTTTCTATGGCACCAGACATAATACTGTAAAGTTGCGAATTAGTGATATTCCAAATCCGTTCGGAAAAAGATCACGTTGTCCCAGAGTTCAATCAGTGGCGTAGCCAAGATTTCCAAGGGGCGCGCGTTATGCTTCCATGATTCCCAACTTCGAAAAATTCTGTCAAGAAAAAAAGTAGTCAACTATTATTTTGATTCGTTAAGGGAATTATATGTATATGTATATGTGAGCAATGTATAGGTATATGAGCGCTTTATTACTACAGTATATTGATGCTGCTACGCAAAACGCAATACAAAAATTTGTGTTGAACAGCCAACGAGGGTTTTAACCCCCAAGCCCCGCTCCCCGTTGGTTACGCCACTGAGTTCAATGATCAATCAGATTGAGTAACAACGAAACAGAAACTGAGGGGAAAGGCAACTGAAAGAGTGTTTTAAGTGTAGATCTGAACCTGTCCTCGCCAGTGTTTAATCTAGACTCCTGGACGACTCCGGGGGAGGGGGGAACTCAAAAAGCCGAGGGGGGGAACTGACAAAGCCGGCGGGGGGAAATTCTGCTAGGGGCCGCTGTTAGTCCATGCAGTATTCCAAAATTTCCGGGGGGTTTTGAAATTTTCGGGGGGAAGGGCGATTCCCCCCGGAAACGGTCTAGATTAAACACTGGTCCTCGCCAATCGCGGCCTGCGTCGTTTATTCCAAGATTGTTTCTCTACTAATGGTGGTGGTGGTGGTGGTGGTGGCGATGATAATTCACTTGTATAGCACCAGTTAGCCAATAATCCTCAAATGGTATCAACCGATGGTAACTTCTTCAAGTCCAAAGGCAAATGATCAATCAGTCAGAATGAGAAACAGCACGACAGACAGACAGGGGCGTAGCGACGGGGGCGGGGGGTATATCGGTATATATACCCCCTCAAAATCAGTCTACCTTAAAGATTTTTATGTGATTTACATTCGATTATATGTGGTTTATGTGGTTTATAGTTAAGTTTTATACCCACCCAAAATATTTATACCCTCCCAAATCAAATTCCTGGCTACGCCCCTGAAGACAGACAATGAAGAAAAGGCCAACTGGAAGACATAGAGTTTGTAACTAGATTTTAGAGTAGGAGGACTTAGGCCTATAGGCCTACTCGCTTCGTTGGAAGCTCTTACAGACTGCGTAAGAAATTTCCAGAAATTTGAGCTTTCAGCAGAAAATGCTTTTGCCTTTATTGCCTTCAGCCCTGATCGCAACTGGCCATGGTTTTCAACGACGAAACCTGAATGCATATTGTTACCGAAGACAGCTTCGAACCCGCGGTCTCACATTCCAGCGGTCTTCCCCATTTTTCCAGTTGCTTATTTTTGCATTGTAACCCTCATAATTATTATATGGACTGTTTTGTCAGAGGCGTGTAGCCAATGCAGCTGCCGACGCAGTACGCCAAATGAACGGTCGCGTCTTTGCCGTGGGAACACCGGTCGATCTAACTGGTGAGAAATCTGTTACGTTCTTCTCACGCCACATCAACCAATGTTTAATTAATCTAGACTCCTGGACGCCGAGGGAATTCTGATAGGGGGCTCAACATTTCCGGGGTAATTTGAAATTTTAGGGGAGAATTTTCCCTCCGGAAACTCTCTAGATTCATCAGAACCTCGCTCACGCGTAAAAACAGAACAGCAAAGTTTGTCGTTTCACTCACGCTTGATCCTTTAAACGCTTAATCCAGTAAAAAGGGAATTCCTTGTAGAAGCGTAAACGTTAGGCTATTTGCATCCATTCGCACACAGGGACACGGGTCAATTCTTAAAACCCAGCCCATCATGATTCAGACCCAATCCAGCCCACGAAAGCAATGGGGTTACAACTTGACCCAACCCAACCCACCATGAACATGGACATTTCTAACCCAACCCAACCCATTGCATGGCGGACTCAACCCATGCCCATTTCTGCTCACTCGTCAAATTATAAATGTTTAATGAATTCGACAGCGTTCGTTATAGGTTTATAGGCCTACAGAACTGATGTCCTGGTGTGTCTTGTAGGTGCCTCAACGGGAGCCGGTTTCGATTGGGGGAAGCTGAAAGAGAGGTTTAACTACGCCTACTCCATTCGTACAAGACCGGCAACGCCGGGAGAAGGGGGTTTTGACCTTCCACCCGATCAGATCATCCCCAGTGGACAGGAAGCTCTTTGCAGGCATCGTCTCCGCTTGCAGAGAGCTTCTTCCGTGATATTCAGAACCAAAATCGTCGTAAATTCGTAATTAATTCACATGAAGTAACTCACGAGACCAATTCGATATATTTTAAAGCCAAGTTCAGAGATATCTAGAAAGAACTTGTTAAGTAATAATTATAAATTGCGCATGAACTGCTACAATGTACAGCATAGGCCTATAGCCTAATTTCGTTTCATAATTGACTAACTTTATTGCGCACTGGAAGCTTAATTGCGAAACTAAGTCTCTACGCCACCAGAAAATAAATCAGCTTATTACTTTACTGCATGTCTAATACGATCGGATCAACTGCCTATAGTAATTTCTGATTTTACAGTAGCTAGGCCTACATCCAGTGTTTAATCTAGGCCGTTTCCGAGGCGGGGGAAAATTGCCCTTTTCCCCCAGAAATTTCAAATTCCCCGGAAATTTTGGAATACTACATGGACTAACAGCGGCCCCTAACAGAATTCCCCCCGGCTTTGTCAGTTCCCCCCGGCTTTTTCAGTTTCCCCCCTGGAGTCCAGGAGTCTAGATTAAACACCGTCTATAGCCTATCTATAGTCGACAAAATCACGAACTTCAATGCACCATCCAAATTCGATCCAATCCAAGGCAAGATATCGTGCGGATACGTGCTGCTGTCCGCCGAATGACCCGAACTTCGAATCCTGAAGGTCTGCAAGATGACAATTTTTAAAATAAATATTCCTTCCTCGTCGCTAGTCGTCAGAAGTGGACACTACTCGAGTGTGTGTGTGTGTGTGTGTGTGTGTGTGTGTGTGTGAGCGCGCGTGTAATACGTAGTTGGATAAGCTAGCTAGTACTGTCTGAACCCATATCTAGGCTTAAGAGACAAAATCATGAAAATCATCGTTTTGAAAACCCAGTCGTCAAACGGGCGCTGTAATGAAGATCTCAAACGACGGCTCGCCGTTGCTGGATATGCGAGAAGGAGAAGAAGAAGAGGATGATGATGACGAAGATTAAGATGATGATATGATAGTGGTGGTGGTGGTGGACTGCAGAGGCGTCATTTGGGGGGGGGGGACTGGGGGGACCACGGCCCTTCAAGGAAATGAAAATATTAATTTATAATGTATTAATGTGAAAAAAACAAAAAATAGGGACGTCATTTGCATTTGGGGCAAAAAAGATCAGCAGCCCCTAAAGCCCTAAAGTGCTTAATGTCGAGTAATCTGAAGCAACTAATCGCAAAAAAGTACTGACAAGCAAAAAAGAGGTCCTTTTTTGCAAATTGCAAACTCGTCAGGTCGAAAAATTGCCAAAAATTGGAAACATTTTCTCGTCCCCCAATAAAAGTGTGAAATGACGCCACTGGTGGACTGGTGGCGATGATGATGATGATGATGATGATGATGATGATGATGATGATGATGATGATGATGATGATGATGATGATGATGATGATGATGATGATGATGATGATGATGATGATGATGATGATGATGATGATGATGATGATGGAGGCCCAGATGAGGATGGCCTGGTATATAAGTATTTCTTCCTTGTCAAGAGTTGAGCATACATGCTAGTGTCTAATACAGTCGGTTGAGTAGCTATTAATTTGTGCCTTTATATATAAGTCATGATCATCTAGCAGACAGCATCACGAAAATCGATGGATTTTAATTTGATTAAAAATTAAAATGAAAAGGTATAATAGCGCTAGAGTGTGATCTCAATCTCATCCTCTTTGATTACTTCCGGTCGATCAGTTGCGTACAAAAGTTAATTAAAACTACATCCTTGTTTAAATTCATTTATTTTTGAAATTCGTTAAAAATTTATTATGAAAGCCGAAAACCATTTGATCAATAAGTCGGAGTAAATGTTGATACGTTGAGACAGCTCTGTGGATGCCGTTACGAAACTTGCTTATATGTGTTGTAGTAGAACGGACTGTATGATTCTACATGATCGGATCTTTAAAATTACGAAAGGTTTTATTTACACAATCAGTGTTAACAGTTTCTTTCAGAGCAGATCCTATCCAATGCAGGATATCTAATTGCATAACGGAGTCACGCATTGAGACCAGCTGACATCATTTATTATGCCGGTATAAAATTAACAGCTTTTTGATCAGACGCTTGTAAATATAGTCTTATTGGGGCCCGTCCATAAAGTACATCAGACTTGAGTAGCGAAGTGTCTAAGAAAGTGTGACACTTTGTGGCAAGGGAGGGGTAAGGACCACGGTGACGTCACACTAAGTATAAATATAAAACCTTGAATATACTTGATAGAAAGTATAGTAAATGCGGTTGAGAGAGTACGTTTTTGCTTACTAACACTTTTTGCTGAGACACATAAACATTTAGGTCTCAGTTATATTAGTTGTCATTGCCGGAAGTTGAATATCAGTTTTGCTGCAAAAATTTGAACAAGAAACTTGAATAATTAATTATTAAATAGAAAACCTGCATGGTGTAATTTATGGATGTCGTTTTAGGAGGTCAGAGATTTGTGACGTACTTTAAGAAAGGGGAAGGTCCGAGATTTGTGACAGTTTGTGACAGGCAGGGGAGAGGTAAAAAATGTCAAAAATAGCTTGATGTACTTTATGGACGACCATTTGTCTCTAAAATATTGAGAGGGCAGCTGTCAGATTAATTATTAAATATCCTTTAAAGAATGTATGCATATAACTAGTTTGAACTTGTGAATAAGTGCTTGGTGGAATCTAAATCTTCATATTCATGTAGTGCTTTGATATTAATGCACCAGTCATCAGCCTAAAGAGCTACACACACACCATGTTAATGCACTCTTGGGTTAAGAGCTCATTGAATTCAGAGCAGACACTCTCCCAAAAGAAGGAAGGAAAGATGGCAAAGGAGATATGAGCAGGCCCTCCGAGAGAAATTGATGGACCTTTTTTTTTTTTTTTTTTTGCTTGTCGGCCATTTGGCACTGTGCCCCGGGCCCCTTGTGCTGGCCTATGGGCCCTCTGCTGAACTGACATTTTAACCATTCTTTAGTGTTATTATTCATTTTATTGTATGGCCCCTGTGCAGTTGCCCCCCCTGCCCCCCCCTCTCGGAGGGCCTGGATATGAGGAGGGTGATGGCACCGATACTTGAGTTCTACTACTGGCCTATGTGACCTATATGCCTATGACAGACTATAGAATGGCCTTTGCATCTTTGAGTTTAGATTTTTCTGTCACTTATGTGTAAGAGTGTTGAAAATCTCAAGTTCATATTGAAAGTAATTCATTTTGAATACAATTGAATTGATTGTGCACTGAATTGTGCATGTATTTGTTCATTAGCATCACTGGTGATGATTGTTTATGGATCCAACGTTAATAATCACGAATGGTTATGGATGCGATGGTGACACTTCTGATCACGAATCATTGGAACCAGAGGATGCAGAATTTATGCTCAGTTTGGATAAAAACAATAGCGGCAGCATCATCAACAACAACAGCACAATCGATTTTCTGTGTAATGAAAATAAACTGCTTAAAGGTAACAGCTTCTTGCAATATTAAGACTCGAAAATTGTTGCAATCATATCAAGGTTGCCACTTATTTATCTATGAAAAATGTGACATTTATGATCTGTTACTAACTTATTATCATTGGCTTAGCCAGAGCATCAGATTTATGGGGTGCCATCACTTGTTTGATCATGTTAACTTCACTGGATCAGACAAGGGAGTCTTAGGAGCTCTCTCAGCATGGTTGGTGAGCACAGCTGCTAAGTAATTTAGTTGACATTGGATTCAAATCCTGGAGCACAATATTGCATACTGTATGACAGCTTATAGCCAATCACACCATTCCATCCCTCTGATAAAAGTTTCTCTTCAGTTTTGCACAGATCTCATGACCAGCTTTGGCTCCTCTGGGGAGGGGGTCAGCCCATCTACCATAAAATCTCAAGTATAGTGCTCACTTTTTTAACTCAGAATTTTCAATAAGGTTAGGGGCACGTATTATGTGTATATACCAAAATTAGATAAATTTTTCATTTTTCCCATGGACTTAGTTTTAATGACACTTTCCTTAGTGTTTAGCGTATCATTTGAACGGCAAAGCAGGTGGAATTTTTGGAAGTTTTGCCAGTGCTAAAATTTGTGTGGTTGTCGAGGTAGGAGAGGTTCAGGTTTGTAGTTTTAGAGGTGCCATAT
Organism: Metaphire vulgaris; assembly: GCA_018105865.1. NCBI lineage: Eukaryota > Metazoa > Annelida > Clitellata > Crassiclitellata > Megascolecidae > Metaphire > Metaphire vulgaris. The sequence continues at coordinate 14,652,741 of CM030838.1, read as the reverse complement.
GACATATGCAAATGGTGATTTGAATTAATCTAAGCATAATGTGACATTTTATTTACTGGCTTGTAAAACTGGCTTTCATTGTAGAGAACCTTGCAAAGTCAAATGCAACCATGAGATTGGCCTACAAAGAGTTTGCCGCTGTGAAAGAAGTCTTCGATAAAAAACAACTTGAATTTGACGAGAAGTGCAACGAGGCGAAGGATATCATCGCAGCTCTTCGGCAAGAAGTCCTTGATAAGGATCAGTTGATAGCAGTTTGCAAGGATCAGGTTTAATTTTGACTTTCACATGTTCACTATGTAATTGTATTTTGAATATTTTATTAGCTTGTTAAGTAGCTGAATCACAGAAAAAACATGGCCTCTTGTAAATCAAGATGCAAAGCAATTTCTCTGGCTTTGGCATGGATCATTGCAGCTGGATTTGAAGCGATATTGATTGATGCTTCTGTGTAGTCAAACTTGAGCTGCTATAGAAATGAGTGATTATTGATTATTCTTATGAACGGAAGAAATTGGAAGTCACCGAAATGTGGTTTCTGAAAAGGATGCTGAAGATTGCATGGATGGAAAAAGAAAACCAATGAAGAGTTCTTGAATGAAATTGGAATAGAAAGAAGTCTGATGGTAATCATCAAAAAAGGCAGCTTTCCTTCTTCGGATACATAATGAGGAAGGAAGGCCTGCAGCATTTGGCAATAACCAGAAAATTGGAAGGAAAAAGAGCCAGAGTAAGGCAGAGAAACACCTATGTAGACTGCCTACAAGAAGGAATTGAGTGATTAAAGAATAATGTCGAATTAATAAGAGGATGTCAAGCTCGAACAAAGTGGAAATCCATGGTCACTAGCGTAGAATACACACAGCACCTAAAGAAGAAGTGAAGATTATGAATTGAGCTGTATGTTATACTAAGAGTTTAATGGTTTCATGGCTTGTTTGTAGCAAATGCATGTTTACTCAGATATGGATTATTAGGTGAGCATCATAACCCAACCTGCTTGCCTTTGCACAGCCATTTCTGTCTAAATTTAATGGCGAAATCACAAAAGCTTAGTAGAGTACTTTTTTTAGTCAAGACTGGACTTATTTAGTTCAGTGTACAATGCTTATGGGTTTGTCCTGACACTGTAATGAAATCGACAATGACAGCCAGGGATGGTAATTGGCTGACAGTTAATTGTGAATCTTTTAAGTTTAATTGTAAATGTCTGAATGACCCCTTTGTTATGGTTGTAATGTAGTTGAAATTTACAATGAAAAGTGTCTGTAATTGACATTTTTCTTCGGTTTAGAATTTTCCGTCCATTTCAAATGTTTTATAGTGAAATAACGTTATTGCAGGGTTCAACGACAGGAACTGGCATACTGGAATTTGAATCTCTTCATCGTCAGTTAGCTGAGATGAGGAACAAAGTGCAATTAGCAGTTAAAGAACGAGATGATCTTAAAAATAAGTGAGAAAGTTGATGATGATTATCGACAAGAAATTTGTTAAACCTGAATGGAATGTATTTTTGCTTTGAAGGTTAACATTATGCTTGTGCAATTTTTGGCGCTTGAAGCTGTGACAAAATATTCATGTCAAGTTTTTGTTCTCTGGAATTTTGTCTCAGTGATTCTTCTTTTAGCAAGTGGACCTGGTATCAAATTCGTCACATACATCCATACATGTCTATGGGCTGTATATTAGAGAAAGCATTCGGAGAAAATAAATGGAGCAAATTTTTTGTCGCACTAGATTCTTCTCTCTTGAAATGCAGTACGAGTCACTCGTTGCGAGTTCAGAATCGCAGAAGAAGCAGGATGAGCACGCTGTCAGCGAGCTGCAAAAGTATATCATGGCACTAAAAACGTCGAAGATAAAAGACGACAAAGAAAAGAGGGAATTGAAGTTTGTATAAATATTTGTAACGTGAGCATTTTCTCTAGGTTCTTTGATGCAGTTTCTTACATGTGGGCTAATGTTCTGTAGCTGTGTGCCGGAAATTAATAACTATTATGAAGGAGCATTATGTTATTTTAAAACTGCTTCTTAGCTAAATCGAATTACTTCTAAACTAATGCATTGCATGATCTAAGGGTCAATAACTGTTTTCAGTGTTTGGCTTAAGGGAAGGAGGAGGAGGAGGAGGAAGGGAGTTGAGGAGAAGGAGGATATAGATGACGACGATTGCTCCATCCTAAGGCTAGTTGCAGTGGCTTTAAACCATTTGGGGTGAGATTAGTGAGATGGTTTCCTATTGTCTTCCTAGCAGGCAATTAACCCCTTTACCGGGAACCCCAAATATATCCGTCCATTTTACATTGAGTTATAGTTAAATGCACAGTAAAGGGGTTAAGGATTAAGGTTAGTCAACCTCCCCAAGATCACAAAGAGTTGCTAGGGTCATATTTGAACCTTTGACTATCCATTGATATGACGTGTGTCTTTACCAGTACTCGCTGAATCTCTCGTATTAATTGCTATTATATGTCACATTACTAGAATTTTAATGACCATCTGCTTATGAATTGCTTTTTAATGTTTGAAGGCTATGTTGGATCTGTTTGACTCGTATCATCTTGTGCAAAATTAAACTGAAATTATTGATTGAAATTGATTGAATTCCAGGCATGGTGATTAACAGGGCAGTACAATCCATTTCATAAATCATGAATTTCTTTATCTGTTTTTTGCAAATATAGCGGCAGTCTCAGTCACCTACGTCTGCAGTTTGACGATCTAATATTGGAGTATGAGAAACTTGTACTTGATGAGGTGAAAGTTCTCTTTCGTACAATCGTAGGAAATTTTCTGCGTATCCAGTTGAAGGGGTTTGTTTTTCTGGAATGCTGCAGGAACTCACTTAACTTCACACACACGTCACACACATGAGCATGCTATGTTACAATATGGAATGGCCTTGCCTGAGTTAAAAAATTTCATAGCAGTTAACGCTGTAAAGAGATGTGACATCTAGCGTACACTGGACGTGGAACTTTTTAAAAATTGTTCAGCTAAGGGAATTTGAAGATTTCATTTCTCTGCTTCTTTATGCTCCGACATAATGAGAGGTTAATTATTTTGAGTCTTTTGCTCTGCAGAAGAACAGGAAGGCTCTTCTTGTAGCGAAGGAGAACGAAATAAAGCAACTGCAGAGTACGGTTGAAAAGCTGGAAGCCGGAATTAAACAACAGCAGAACATGGTGTGTTGAGTCCTTGTGTGCTGTTTGATAAATTAACATTTGTTGGGCATCTGGTGAATTGTTTGCCTGATTTATATTGAGTCGAGGTAAACATTTTTGTTTCTGTATTAATAATAGTATTCCTGAAAAGTTCATGAGGTTAATTGCTAGATTGTTTCAGAACAACGTGTCGAATGTCTGAATGAAAACATTTGAACTGCAAGGATTATATCTGACTGATTTATTAATACTGCTTATATATATATGTATATTATATATATATATACTTTATTGCAGACTTTTTATTTGTCAAAATACCAATCGGACAATGTTTTGATTTTTATGATTTTTGTGCGTACCTAACCAGGCCGAACTTTACCAGGCTCACTTCAAGGCCGAACGCCAGACACGGCAGCAGCTCAACAACCAATGCATCACTCTTCAGGCACACCTGATGCGACTGTCCTCGCCGAAGGATCGACCGGGCAATCCCTCCGGACCATCGTCTCTTAACGTCCAGTTAAGGGTGGGTGGATGAAATTTTTGTTGTCTTCCATGACTTTATGGAGATTTTAAAAATTAATTCTGAAATAGCAGATTTGTTTTTGGCAAATGTTTCCTGTAAATACTTTTAGAAGAACAGCATCTCTACAGGGGATGTTGATTGACACTGCTCAGTACACTATGCATACATGGCTTCATCTATATTGATGTGATATTGCTGGGGTCTGCAAAGTACGGCCCGCGGGTCTGATACGACACGCCAAGGTCTGTAATCCGGTCCGCGGCAAAGATGAGAAACATGGGCAAATCGTACTAAATCTATTCTATTAAATTTAATTTCATGTGCTTGTGGCCCACCGAGCATTCAGAAGTCAGCAAAATGGCCCGTGGCTAAAAACTTCGGAGACCCCTGTGATATTTGTGTAAGGGGATTGAAGAAAAAATGAGCAATAAATGTTGCAGTTTCATCCTGAAAGATGAACTGATGTTAAACTTACTTACTTGACTATTTGTGACCTGCAGAAGGGATTCAATGGCCATAACTAGTCTTTCAACTCTTTGTGGTTGAAAAAGTCTATCAACATCTTTTCCGTATAAGCGGAGTCTTTATTTAGGGTATTGCTTTTTTTAAAATTGAAGGTACGTCGTCAAATCAAAGATACAGTGGTGATGTCTATCTCCACATTTCCCCATGAGATGAGGAAATTTTAACAGTTTCATGATGTTATTCTGGTTTCTCTCTGCTATTCCTATATTCCAGTTTATTGGGAAGGTTATAATTTAAAAGTGCTGAAAAGGTTAAATGCTTATTTGGGAATGATTTAATTAATTGAATGCAATGTTTGTTTTCAGAGGGACACGTGCGTCTGTCCAAAGTGTGGACACGAAGCTCCCAGCATCGAAGCCCTTCAGCAACATTGTCACAGTTGCGGCGACTGAATTGTATAATTTTATACACTCAGTTAAGATGTTTACCAGTGATCCATATATGTATTCGCATATTAGTCAGACTGGCAGCAACTGAAATCAATGCTAAAATACACTTGAAACAGTTTGCTGCGTAACAGTAATAAAACATCTGTTAGCTTTCTGTAGGATTACGGAAAGTGTTGGAAGACTTTTCGAAGGCATCATCAGAGGTGTAATTATTATGTAACAGAGCTCTAGAGCAGCCATCAGCCTTGTTTTGATTTCGCTAGATTTTTAAACTCTCTTTCAGTCTTGACCCTGCTGTTTTCGATAATTGTTGGTTCAGATGCAGATATATTGCTTTTTGTATGTGCACTGTTTATCATGTAGTAAAAGCTTGTGTAACTCAATCAGGACAGGAATGCAACAGTGGTCATCACTTGACGACCTCTCAAATGAACAGTGAGACAAAGTGACTCCGATGTGCTACAAATATAATCCTAGCACTGATGGTTGTTTGACCGTTGTATTTTGTAAACTGTATATGCCGCCTTATGGATACACCGCCCTTTGCCTGGCTGACAATCAAACTTTGCCTATAGTTATTTCAAGAGAGACTAAGCACTTAAGAATAAGCAGCTACTATGGTGCTACTTTAGAAACTGCAATATAAATTCGATGTGATTTTACTTCATTCATTCATTATAATACTAAATATGACCTATGAGCTTCAAACAATTGAAACATCTGAACAACATTGTGTTGATAATAAGTGACTATGTATGTTAAAATCACGCAACTGTGGCCATTTGTGACGCTGTACACGTATTTTTTTGTTACGTTATTATTAAGATTATCAGAACAACCTATAGCAACGTCGTCGCACGCCCAGCCCTCTGACGCTGCTAAAAACAAACCGGTTCTGAACAATTGTCACTTATAGCAACGTCGTTAACATCGTCCACCAACGCATCGCGTTTTTAGGACTAAACGGTCGTTACCAAAGTCAACGCTCACCAACGCATCGCGAGTCAGACTAAACGGTCACCAACAGTCAACGCTCGCCCACCAACGCATTCCGACAGGACTAAACGGTTGCCCCGTCTGACCAATCGTTCAACCAATCAGAGGTCTTGGATGGAGACAGAGGACATACAGATAAGAATCTTAATATTATAGATTCCGTGATTTTACTTCATTCATTCATTATTGGAAATATGAGTGAGCTTCAAACAATTGCCAACATCTAACATTGTGTTGATAATGAGTGACACAAATATATAGTTGTTTATAGTTTTATATATATATATATTTATATATATATTATATATATATATATTATTATTATATAAAAATATATATATATATATACAGTATATATATATACAGTATATATATACAGTATATATATATATATATATGTGTGTGTGTGTATATATATACTGTTTATATATATACTGTGTATATATATATACTGTGTATATATATGTGTGTGTATATATATGATATATATATATAGTTTTATTTAGTTATATTTGTTAGCAACAATTTACTTGTGTGTTAACACTTAGCTGTCTGCAACAGCGAAAACATTTCCATGATGCAGTCAAGGGGCGGGAAGTTAGTAGAGTGGCAACAGCGTTGGACAATGGAGCAGTAGGTCGCGGGTTCAACTCCCGCGGGAGCCCTAAGGTCGACTCAGCCTTCTTTCGCCAGATAGCGATGGCAAATGAGTAGCGGATTAATCCGCGAAGTAAACAGGCGCGTTGCATGAGAACACTGGCCCCGTATCATGTAACCTTGCACCAGTCGCCTGGCTGAGGGCCTTGGTAACGGAGATCAGCGCCGCCCTATGAGCCTTGAGGTTAGCCTTGAGTGCTCGGGAAGGACTTTACTTTTTTACTTTTAGTCAAGGGGTTAACGGATAATGAATGCCTGGTGTTGTGTAGTGTTCAGATTTAAAGTTAAAGTTGATGATCTGAAATTGTTTCTTGTATTTGATTCCAGGATGGTAGAAACATCTTGGTGCTGCTGCATAGGCCACACACAAAACAATACAGGCACAAGTTAATAGGGACACAGGAAAAAGAAGTACTGTAGGCTACTAGACAGTACTTCCGGTACATTGCTGAGTCAGTCGACTGCTCCAGCTCCGTGTGTTAATGCGTCTATGCATACTTAACATGTAACCTACTGGGTTACTAAATACAGAAAAACAGGAATACCTGCATAGCGTCATCAAAATTATTATTATCAACTTGATAATACTGATACCGCTACCGCGTTATCGCCGTAGTAAATGTTCCGTGCCCCGCAGTATTACCGCATTACAAGAACCCGTTACCGCGGTAATGCCTCACTTTTGGGGCAAATTTTCCCCATTGCCTGCCGCGGGAAATCCGCAGTAACCGTTACTGACTGGGAAAGTAGATGTGCCATACGATCGATTCTTTACTACATTTGCGCACTATAGCAGCACAAGAGGCCACGAATGCAAATTGTTCAAGCAGAAGGTGGGTCCAAGAAAGAAAGGGAAATTAGTGCAAGGGTTGTGGACAAATGGAACAGTTTGGACAAGGTTGGAGTGACAGTTGAAACAGTAGACGGATTCAAAGGATATCTCGGAAAACTAGGTTATTGAATGCAGAGAGTTAGGCTTACAGTGGTTTTACTTTAAATCACATTATTATTATTATTATTATTAAACTATTATTAAATTACATTATTATTATTATTATTATTATTATTATTATTACCGTGTCACTCTCTATATTCAATTTGACAGGATACGAACGAATAGAGTCTAATTGTACTAATTGACGAGACTAAATCTAAGTAAAGCAGAAACTCAGAATTTAGGAATTTATTTAACGTCATTCGATGACATCACGCTGTCAACGCCACATATTAGGAAACTACTGTACATTAAGTAGGCTACCTCCTAAAACTTCATCTTAGGCTTCACGAATGTTAGCTGAACACAACTTGATATTGCCTAAATGCCTATGCAGGCATATACTGCATGTCTATCTTTTGCAGTCCTTATCCCATATGCGCATTTTCATTCTCTCTCTCTCTCTCTCTCTCTCTCTCTCTCTCTCTCTCTCTCTCTCTCTCTCTCTCTCTCTCTCTCTCTCTCTCTCTCTCTCTCTTGCACTGTTATTCTTGCAAATATATTTGTATACATTTAGGCACTTGGGTATAAGTGAATAGGCCATTATTCGTCGCGCTTTGTTGCGTTCTCTTTAGACCAGAGGGTTTTTGAGTGAGAGGCTCATTGTCTGCCGTCCGTTGGGTATGGGTGGGGTGGGGTACACAAAACAGGCCTGGACTTACACAGGAAACAATTCAACGCAGGCCAACGGGCCCGCTTACTAGTTGTTCGCACGATAGCACAGATGATTTCTCATTCTGTGGGTTAAATAGGTTTGCATAGACTCCGCTTATTATTAGCCAGTAAGATTTGTTAAATCGAGTCAGTTGACTGTTGACCGTAGAGAAAACTTTGAAAATACGCCTAATTTTCTGATTTCGTACGAAGAAGTTTCGAGCGAACTTTTCTGGAGTCTGTGATTTTCGTTTGTTGACGTTCTTTACAGTTTAAGAAAGCCGACAGGTGTGTTCGAAAGGTAACAGTATCAAATTGCGATTAGCGGATAGGTTTCTCGTTCGATGAGAGTCTACGTCAGTGGTTCCTCACGAAATATCTACTATTTCCTCTATTTTCAGTTACTGCTGTGCCTGCTTACAAAAGCGCTATAGAAATCCACAAGATTTTACTTACTTACTTACTTAAGCGGGCCACAGCGTTAAAACTTTCTAAAATTTACACCATACTACAGATCAGCGGTTCTCAACCTGTGGGTCGCGACCCCCACGGGGGTCGAATGACGAATTGCCAGGGGTCGCCCGAGACCTTCAGAAATATAGGGTTGTCTCTTGTATTGTTATTGCAAAAAATTTACTCATTGGTAGTTAGGCCTACTAGTTGTTTTACTATACTTGTTATTCGAGGATAGACGTTGGAGACAATTGAATAATAATGATTTCGAACATTTTAATTATTCAGATTTATTTTTTAGCAGTTTAGATTGTGAACGAAAATAATTTTACCGTGGGGGGGGGTTAGCCACATCATGGAGAATTGAATTAAAAGGGTCGCGGAACTATAAAGGTTGAGAACTTGAGAACCGCTGCTATAGATGATTCTCATCCGGGTTCTTATGACGAAAAATAGTTTCGATACATAGGTAATCTAAATGCTTATAGAATTATGAAAGGTGTGTAGGCTTATATTCTTAACTTTCGGAATTCATATTCAAAAATTTATGAAAGCAGTCAAATATTGTGACATCGCGGGCCACTTTCTGATAGCTGGCGGGCCAGAAGTAGCCCGCGAGCCGTGGTTTGGGAACCTCTGGTCTGCGCTGATGATCTGCAACGCTCGATTTTTTCCAAAAATATCAGAGGTGGATCGGACCATTCCAATCCAGAATTCCAGAACTCCAGTGGGAACAAAGGTAAAAGGTACCCATGTTAAAGTAGGCCTATAAAGCATAAATGCTTCGACCCACGCAAAATGTTTCCTACCATGGATAGTTACAGAATCATCAAATCTGCTAGCAGGCAGGCACGTCGGAACGAATTTTTAGCAGGGGGTGCAGTTTTTCTTAAGAAAGAATTCCTGACAAGCAAAAAATGTCGTCATCTCCTTTTACCCTCTATTGAAAGTCCTCTGGCAAGGAAAAAGCACAAGCAACAAATAAACAAAATACCCTGATCTTCCAGGGGGTGCAGTGTACCCCTGATTTTTTCAGGGGAACAGCTGCACCTCTTGCACTCCACTTCCTAAGACTAAATAAAAGTGCGCATCGATTTTAACTGAACTCGCTCAGGGGCGTAGCCAGGAATTTGATTTGGGAGGGTATAAATATTTTGGGTGGGTATAAATCTTAACTATAAACCACATATAACAACATATACAGTAAATCACATAAAAACTTTAAGGTAGACTGATTTGGGGGGATATATACCGATATACCCCCTCGTCGCTACGCCCCTGAGCTGGCGGTTTCTCGTATTTTTCTCGCCTGTTCGTATTATAGTGCAAAACTGACTTCATGAGTAGTGTTTTATTTCTAGGTCTCACTAAAGTCATCAGTGCACTTTCGTTTGATCTTCATCATCGCAATCCGCCTCCGGACTCGAAATGGAGGCATACGCTCTGTACTCCTACTCAGCCGCCTCCGACACTGAACTCAGCGTCGACGAAGGCAGCACCGTTAAGGTAAAGTAGGCAGGGCTCCCCCCACCACCACCACGCACGTCGTTTTACAAACCTTTGCGCAAAACCGTCGAGACTTATTTCGGGGACTGGCATGGGCGCCCGCACATTAGGGGCAAGGGAGGGGCACTTGCTCCCCCCCATGGAAAATGCAAATGTCAATATTTCACATTGAAATTTGATGGTCTTGCTAAAAATATTAACCATGACCATTGTGGCGTTGAACTATGTTTTGCCCCCTCCTGGAAACATTTCTGTGGGACTGGGGATTAGGATGATTAGGATGATTGCAACAGATACGATAAACGTGCGTTAATGTAGGTCTTACCGAGAACTTCTTGATGATCCTCTGCTAGCTAGATTTTTATGCCTACTTATTCTATTCGAAAATGTCTGGGTCTGGCGTCGGTGCGCCCCCTCCCGCCATATTACGGAACCCAGAATCTTTTTGGCCACCCCGCTGTCTCTGAATCATTTTGCTGATTAGCCAACGGAGAACTGCATCTATGATCTATCGCAGTGGCGGCTCCACCGGGGAGACCAGGGGGCCCGTGCCCCCTATTGAGTGCCTGGCCCCCAGTGGTCCTCCAAGTTGGGACCATATAATTAATGCTACATACATCAAACTACAAATGGTTGCCCCCCATGATTAGAAGTTGCCACCCCAACGTCCCCCCCCACTTGCCAAATCCTAGAGCCGCCACTGATCTATCGTATTCTATTCGCTGTATAGTATACGCGTAAGCCTGTTGCACAACCGAAAAGAAGACTAAAAAACCCTGCTGGCAAATTGACAATAGACTAGAGACTGGAGAGGTCTAAACTCACAGTTCAACGACGGTTGGCTAAAGATTCCTTTCTTTCTGCGTGCGGCATACACCTGTATCCTCACCAGGGGGCGTCTTTAACCAGTGCGGGGGCCCGGGCACCTGGCGGCCTGCGGGACCCTAGACGTGAAGATCAATGTTGACAAGCAAAAAATGTTCAATGTTGACAAGCAAAAAAGGCGATCCTACGTTTAAAAAAGTAGCTTGCGCGCGGCGCGGGGGCCCCGGGAACTGTCCGAATTTTTACATGTAAAGACGCCCCTGATCCTCACTAAAACGCATCGGTGCTGTAATAAAGACGACGCAAAAATACACTGTCTATGACTCTATGCATAAGTCACCAGTGCAGCCACGAGGGTACGCGGGCAAAGATATTTTTACACTCCCCTAACACCTCCCCCCACTAACCCCCTCCCCAATTTGAGACCGAAACCCTCAACACCCTCCAATTTCAGCTATGGGATGACCTTTTCTTTTTTTGCTTGTCAGACTTTTTGGGCAGGGGACTCCCAGAATTTACCGACACACCCACATTGATAATCCTAGAAATAACCCTGGACGCGGGCTTCGTCCATTTATGCGACTGGGACAAGTCGTGGGATTTGTGTGAAACCGATGAGAAATTGTTATTGGTGGTGGGGGGGGGGTAGGAGGATAGTCGACAAAATCTATGAACTTAGTTGACTTAGTTATTATTATTATTATTATTATTATTATTATTATTATTATTATTATTATCAGGGTGCGATTTGTGACCTGGAGCAGTGGGGGGAATATGTCGAGCTTGGGGGATGTAGTTGTTGGGAAGTGTAGCAGTGGGGGGATGTAGTGGTGGGGAATGTAGCAGTAGGGGATGCAGTTGGGCAGTGGGGGAATATTCCCCTTCCCCCAAATCGCGCCCTGAAATCGCTACTACTACCTACTATTATACTACTACTACTACTACTACTACTACTACTACTACTACTACTACTACTACTACTACTACTACTACTACTACTACTACTACTACTACTACTACTATCTCGATAATTTTTATAGCGCTATAACATAGCTTGATACCAAAAGCAAGAGCACTTTACATAAATTGAAATGAAATGTTGAATAGATATGTCTTCAGCGCAACTGAGAACCGTTCAAAGTTGTGTTGCAGTGCATTGTTGTGTGTGTGTGTGTCTCTCTCTCTCTATATATGCGTCCGTCAAAAGACGATGGGTGTCTGGCTCCTCCTTTCTCATCCGGGGCTTGCCACCGATTATGGCGGAGTTTGTGGTGTTACAGCTTTTGTCACTTTATAAAAACCGCATGGTCTTTAAGACATGCACTAAAGAGTTCACGGTCAAGCTCCTATATTAGTTAAATGCTTCTGCCTTTACAGGCGCCACTGGAGGACTTGGTGGGACCTGTGTGTCTGTCTTGCTGGTTGTCCTTTTCTGTAGTCATGACTATTGCATTGCAACGATATTGGCCTAAGGGTTTGACACAGGCAACCCGATAAATATAGCCAGTGCAGGAAAAACTGCATTCCGTTATGCGAATGTCTGCCTATCTGGCTTAAGGCTTATAGTCTGATGCGTGAGAAAAGTTTTGTAACACTTTTTGTTTGCAAATAATTTCCGTTTGCAATTCGTTGTCTATAGATTCTGAGTGAAAAAGATTCCGACTGGTATCTGGCCGAACAGCACGGCCAGGAAGGATACGTACCCGTTACCTACATTCAATTCGTCAAACCGCTGTAAGCTGTTCTGCTATTTGGTCAAGATTTGACGAATTAATTATATTATATTGATAATATTGTAGGCTTGTAACAACTTGAGGACAACCGCTTTCAATTTCGACGACAAAACTATATATGGACATGCAAAATCCAGTCACACGTCCCTTCTTCGTACTGTTTTATTTTAGGTCATCAACTTATCACACAGTATGCCAGTCGACCTATAAAACTACGTAGACTCGGGTAATCTCAAAATACTGCTGAGGCTGTACATTATTTGCGAAGATATAGGCCTATTTGTACAGCTATAAATGTACCTCTTCATAGCACTCCGAAGCTAAAATAGCCTACTGTCGTCATCTTGTAACTTTGCCCAGACCTGAGAGCGACTTGCTAGCTGTAGTTTGATAGCTTGCAAGAAAATCCCGGACACATGCATGAATGTCCGGTATTGTCTCAATTTTTTCACCGGACAAATAGGCAAAATCCCGTATAAGTCCGGTTAAAAACCGGACATCTGGCAACCCTAGCGTCAAATACCCCAAGTACCCCTCTCAATGCTCGATTTGTGGGAGGGAGCGTTTGAGGTGGGTAATCTTCTCCCTGGCAGACCTCGATAAAGCACTGAATAGAACTAAAAGGTGGCGAAAAAACGGACTATATTAATTTAAATGCAGACCTAACTGTGACTAGTCCGATTTTTTGCGCCACCCTGTATTTCACAGGTGATTAGATGTCGTTTCTAATGATTTGATCTATTGTTTTTGAAGGTGGTATCGAAACGTAACGAAATCCGAAGCGGTTGCACTGCTGAGCGAAAAGACGGGGAAAGCGGCGCGTCATTCGAAGGGCGCCTTCCTCGTTCGACCGAGCGAAAGCGGATCTGGCGATCTATCCATATCCGTCAAGTAGGTCTCCGGTCTAACCAAAGGCTTGTTTAGTCTAGTATAGTCTTATTAGACCAATTTAGGCCTACATGTCGATTAGTAGAACGAATTGGAATAGAGTCCCACTGCAGATGGCACTGACTTGGACCATCTCTTGCTGCTAGACTACTTAACTTGCCGTCTTGGACTCCGTGGCGTAGCCAGCATTCTGGAATTGGGGTGGTGGAGGGTATATCGACATTTCCGATATAAAAGTCTTGACGTTCAAAAACGTCGTCCTGTTGTTAACTGTCTGTGAAGCGCTTTCAACGCTCATATACCATCTGACACCCCCACCCCCAAAAAACTAATCCGAAAGCTTTGCGCGGATTCCACGACCTGTCCCAGTTCGAATGGGAGGGAGAAGGGGCAGGCCTCTCCCAGTGTTTATTCTAGACCTTCTCTGGGGAATTCCTCCCCAAAGTTTGAAATTCCCCCATTTTTGACATTTTGGCAAGTAGTATGACCTCCCCAATGTCTGTTCCCCCAAAATGTTAAACTCGCGCCCTCCCAATGTCTAGGAGGGTAGAATAAACACTGGGCCTCTCCCGTGGCTGCTCTTAGACTTATGTTACGGGATTTTACACTGAAGAAATAATTTCTAATCAGTGAACGACTCTTCGTAGATGCACTTGGGTCGAACTCTATTCGCGCTCCTAAATTTTACGACTTTTCCAGTGTATAGGGTTCAAACGGGTAAAATTCAAAATTTCACCCCGAGAGGGGCCTCAGCTAGTGCGCGGGGTGGGATCGACTCTGCAAGACAATGTAAATCAATCGCAAAGCACTGCAAATCACGTGACTGAGTTTAGGCCTACTCGAATGCAGGAGGGGCATTAGGTTCCAAAATCAAATTACATCGTTAGGTTAACGCAGGAGCAAATTCAAATCTTTGCTTTACTATAGCTTGCAATAATTATTTGCCTGCAATATAAAAATCAACGGACCAAATCAGCATGGAGACTGGATTACCGTACATTTTAACCCCTTAACCGTGTATTTAACTGTAACTCAATGTAAAATGGATGGATATATCCGGAATCCCCAGTTAAGGGGTTAATAGACCTAGGCCTAGCCTGATGTTAGCCCGAAATCTGTTGGCGTGCTCATTAACAAACACGATTACGCTTTAAAGTAACTCTTATGATCGTGCAATTCATTTGCCGGAAAAGCCGGATTAACAAAATTATCGGTAACGCCACATTTAGCTACATTAACTGTTATAGATTAGATTAGATAAATAAATTCATTTGCCACCCAAAAGCTGCAGTCAAATAAAACTCTCAAACATATATACATGTCTTTTAGCTGAGATAGAAAGACAGCACGGGATGCATGGAGACGCATCACGAAGGTCTGAAGGAAGAGAGTTCCACACGTTTGGTCCAGCAATCTTGAACGACCCTGTCTCCCATTTTGGTGGAAGTCCTGTGGGAGACAAGCTTCCTTGTATTGCCTTCGTCTGGACTTTTAAACGTAAATATCTCTTGAGTTTCAGAACTGCTTCGGTGGAACACTTTAAGGTGGTGAAGGAGAGCGGTGAATACTTCGTTTGGAGGGCGGCCTCCCATTTCTCCAGCGTGGACCAACTCGTCGACTACTATCGACGGAAATCGATCAGCAAGTCGGAAAACGTAGTTTTGCGCGACATGAAGCTGGTTAGTAATTCCGTCATTCGCCGATCACATTTTAGAGAGCGAGAGAAAGAGAGAAGCACCGAGAATGCAGATTCGTTGTTAAAAGTATTTCAAATTCCACAGCGTCGCTACTTTGATCGGGATTCTCAACCATCGATTGATACCCTTGGGTATTAGAACTGGCGCCATAGAAGTGCATAATTATATATATACTATATATAAAATAATTGTTATCTATACTAAAGTGTCGGTGTTCTTTGGTTTCTCTTTCTCAGTCGTACGTCGTCGTCGAATACGACTACAAGGCTCAGTCGACCGAAGAGATCGATATATTCGCCGGGGAGACGGTCACGCTGTTCGAAGACAGCGACCGCGACTGGTGGAAGGGGCAGATCGACCGCGACGGGGTCACTCACCGCGGAAGCTTCCCGGCGAGCTACGTCAGCAGAAAAATAAAGGACTCCCCGCCCAGATAAAGAAAACGCGTAGGCTGTAGATACCCGTAACTGACCATCGACTCATTTCAACCGTATTCTGTCTGCATCGGTGGCGTGTTGCCGGGGGTCAGTGTTTTATCCAGACCTGAGGCCATTGGGTGGGTGGGGGTGAGAGGTGGGGGGTTAAATTGACTTGGCTGGAGGGGAAGAAACACAGTTCAATGCAAAAAATGTGTCAGTGCTGGGATTTTTGGAGGGAATTTCTGGAACGATTTCTCTCCTTTTAGGCCTGTATAAAACATTGCCGGGGGTTCCAGAATGGAGACGCGATCCGATCATGCAGGCGTACTTGGTCTGATCCGACTTGGGGAGTTCCGTCAATGGGGCCTGGTGGTCGAAAAAGTTTGGGGTGATATTAGGCTTAACTCTTGAGCCTTTGAGAAACTTTGCAGCTATATAATAGCCTATCAGCAGCAGGGATATTTTTACACACCCCGAACATCCGCCAACACCCCCACCCAAATTTGAGGTCGACACCCCCAAAATTTGGTAATGTGACAATGGTATGCATAAAAAATGCATACTAATTAGCTCCGGACAACCCCCAAGTTGAGGTCGACACCCCCCCAAATGCACAATCCTAAAAATATCCCTGATCGGCAGACATCATTCCGCCCCCACCCCGATAAAATTCACTTGTCGGATTTCCACGAATCTCACGAGTAATATGGGTCAGAATAGGGAAGCCCAACACCCATTCCATCGTAGCTATACCAGTATATAATCCCCAGGCTTCAATCTACAGGCGAATAAGTTCTTTGTAAGATTCTGCTATATATGTTAATAAAACGACTTCCATTCGACGACACATCATTTCTACTTGAATTAGTGATTTTAGAAAAAACATGCACCATTCTTGGTTCTTATAGTAGGTCTACATAGAGGTCATTGAGGGATGCTATGTCGAATTTCATAGGTTTAAGGATCAATTGGACGATATTTAGTTAATCATTATGATACACAAGCAGTGTTTATTCTAGCCACCCAGACATTGGGGAGTTTAATTTTTAAAAAAAATTTTTTTTGGGGGAGGAACAGACATTGGGAAGGTCATACTACTTGCCAAAATGTCAACATTTTGGGAGGTAAATTTCAAACCTTGGGAGAAAATTTCCCCCAGAGAAGGTCTAGAATAAACACTGTACACAAGTCACCAGCACACTAAGAAATCTAATCAACTATGGAAATCAATATATGGATAACAACACGCGGAAACGACTATAATAACAATACCTGTTCAACAAAAGTAAATCTAGAAGGTTTCGGCTAGAGTCGCGTGAGTTTAAATTAACAGTAGAAATCTGCACAATGGACTTCAGAACGTCTACTGGAAGTTGGCAATTGGCGCAGAAAGAACAGATCCGAGTGATCATATAGTCTAAGAGTCGGGTTCTTCGACCTTCGGAGTATTGTTCTTTATCACTTTCGGCTTATAGGGATTGTTTTCCAGCAGCCAATCTGCCAACCATATCTGAAGCAACAGTTACAGCGGATTGCTTTTGTAAGACGGCCAGGTGACATTCAAATAAATACAGTTGGTAACAAATCATGCGTAAGGGCCTACTATCTTAGACGTACTTACTTATCTTAGACTTACTTATCTTAGAGCTTAGTCTTACTATCATACTATCGGATACTCAATCATTTTTACGAATGTGCACATGGAACGTATGTCAGAGAAGATAGGAAATTAATTAGTCCCACGTATAAATAATATAGAATGTGAACCAGAAGATTTTTGGTAAAGCAAAGAGAGAGAGAGAGAGACAGACATGCCGGCAGACAGACAGACAGACAGAGACAGACAGAAGCAGAGAGACAGCGACACACAGAGAGAGACAAAATGTCTGCATTCTTCCTTGCATTTTAACCTGCTCAATTAACATTATCCTGTGGATTTACTAAAAGATAATATAAGTGAAAAGCAAGAATGTGGTCAACAAGCATTTTCACATAATTTAAAGATTTATTGACGTAACTTGACCAACAATTCATTGATTCATTGAAGTCATTGATTCTATCTAGATTTGAATAGAGGCCAGCAAGTACATTTAAAGTACCATATTTATACAGCTGGGTGGTCTTTCCAGACACATGAAAATTTATCTAAGATCTTAATAGCTGACAATTTCAGGCGCCGCGTGTTTAAACTGCTAAAATATGAAACCGTTACCAGTGGCGTAGCGTGCGCTCATGCCGCCCATGGCCCACGTCGTCGCTTCCAAAATTTGCCGCCCCTACCTGAAAAATCTCCTGACAAGGCAAAAATGGTCGTCGCTTCCAAAATTTTAAAATTTGCCGCCCCTTCTAAAATCTTACGCCTTCACTGAAAATCTCCTGACAAGCCAAAAATGGTCGTCGCTTCCAAAATTTGCCGACCCCCATCATGTGTGCCGCCCATGGCTAAAGCAACAATAGCCATTGGCACGCTGCGCCTCTGACCGTTATATAAACTCTTGCGAAGAACGCTCTATGGTTTACGATGACTACTCAATTATAAAAGAGACAGGCCTATATACATGAATATCACCATGAGACCGATATAGACCGTAACAGATTAATAGCCTATATCGCCTGTTTGTTCATGATCTCCATTATTCCTTACCACGGGATTTGGCGGTTTTGCTTTACACAGAGCAGTCAGACCTTTCAGAAGTGTTGGATTGACCGCTTTTGCGAGGTAATCATGTGCACTGTATCCCACTCGAATCGGTTCTAAAATGTCTGCAAAGCAAAAAGGTGCCGGTATTTAGCATGCTGGTCTAATGAGGTTGAAATCAAACCAGTCACATAAGACTCTATAAATGCACCAATAAACGCAAACCGAATTCTGCATAAATTTCAACAAAAGTAGACGAAGCTAGTTCTCTTTTATAGGCTGAGCACCAGGGATATTTTTACACCCTCTAACAACCCCCAATTTGAGACCGACACCCCCACCCAACACCTCCCAATTTCAGCTGTGGGATGACCTTTTTTGCTTGTCAGACTTTTTTGGCAGGGGACTCCCAGAATTTACCGATACTCCCCAAATCCATATTCCTAGAAATAACCCTGCTGAGCACGCTTTCTTACATATAACTGACGCTAAGACGAGATGTGAATCTTGTCTCTCTTGCATAAAATAATATGCTTATAGATTAGACTGTTTTATAGCTCATATTTACTGAATTCGCAAAATTATTCAAAACAACTGCGGATTTTACAGCTAAGTAAAAAGATTATGTAGCGTTGGTCTGCACCAGTCCTTTGTGTTTTATTCGTGATAAAACGGTTTTGTCTCAAATTGTGATGACAACAAAATGTAGGAAACGAGAGCAAATACTTAACTGACTAGTGATTTTGCTGGTATGACGCGTTTAACCCCTTAACCGTGTATTTAACTGTAACTCAATGTAAAATGGACGGATATATCCGAGATCCCCAGTTAAGGGGTTAATGCAGACTTACTATCGTGAAAGAAGAACCGTATTTCACGTTCTGCTGATGCGTAGTCCGGACTTCCATGAAGTCCATTCTTTCGTTCGTCGGTTCCATAAATAGCTCTCAAACTGTTAAATAGAGAAATACTTGTAGATCCTAGTTAGAATTATAATTGGTCCCTCTAGTATAGTATTCTAGTTCCTCGCCTCTCAGGACACTATTCGATTGAACACATGACGAAGTTTTATCTAGTTTCAGTAAAGCTATCAAATATATATATCAATATCAAAGAAGAGATAGAGATAGATAGATAGATAGATAGATAGATAGATAGATAGATAGATAGATAGATAGATAGATAGAGAGAGAGGATTTGATAGAAACATACAAAATAAAGAAACATATAAAATAATGACTGACTAAGATGAATCTGTGTGTCACATGATCGATTCTTTACATTAGCACACCATAGCAGCACGAGAAGCGTGCATATTGCTCGAGCAGAGGGTGGGACTAAGGAATGAACATTTCTAGTGTAAGAGATTGCAAGAGTTGTGGACGAACGGAACAGTTCGGACGAGGAGCCAGTAACAGTTGAAATAATAAAATTCAAACGTTATTTGGGAAAACCAGGTTATTGAAAAGTACAGTCCTTACAGTGGTTTTCACACAGGCTGATTTGGCCGCCTACTAGGCCTACTTGAAATCACGCTATTATTATTATTATTATTATCATCATCATCATCATTTTTATTTATTATTATTTTTTTTTATTTTATTTTTATTTTTTTTATTATTATTATTATTACTATTATGGTTTTGCACTAAAAAACCTAGACTTTTGATTTGCGATTTGATTAATAACTGGTTTACGTTATGGAAATATTATTGATGGTGGTCGTTTTGAAGGTCGTTTCCGTTATTATTATTATTATTATTATTATTATTATTATTATTATTATTTATTATTATTATTATTATTACCAGTAATTCACATGTATTCATTATCTAATAGCAGGAAAAAACGGATGATCATATATATTCCATAAGTTTATCATCGATCAGCACAATTTGCCATACCTGTCTGGATGGGTCTCTCTGGCCCTCATGGTGTTGGTGGGCCCGATGAGGTCTCTCCAAAGCGAGATGGCGTTCTGACGAGCAAGAACAAGCACCATCACTGGAGCGCTGCTCATGTAGGACACAAGACTGGGAAAGAAAACCTTTCCGAAGTGCTGGGCGTAGAAGGTACTCGCCTCTTCAGGACTCAAAAGGACTCGCCTTCTCTGTTGAAAAGTTCGTCGATTAGGGGCTGTCCATTAATTATGTCAACAATTTTGGGTGCAATTTTTGACCCCCTCCCCCTTGTCAACAACTGTAAACTAGTTATTTCAGTTATCTCCCCCCATAATTACGTCAAAAGAGACATTTGACCCCCCCCCCCAAGATCAATGGCAGGTCCCAATAACAAGGTTATTATTTTTTGCGGTGATGACCATTTTTCCCTGTTTTGCTCATCGAGTGTCAAAATGTGGTGGTGATGACCTTTTTTCCATGTTTTTTCCATTGTAATAAGTAGTATTCCATGAAATTTCCTATTTTTTGATTATTTGTAAAAAGTAAAATTGTTGACGTCAACTTCTCTTGGCATACCCTGTCAACAACTGTCAAACTTTTTCAAACCCCCTCCCCCTAAATTGTTGACGTAATTAATGGACAGCCCCATAGAGAAGTTGTGACATGGAATAGATGCATAACGGTTTAAATAATGCGTTTTATTGTAACACAAGTGTGATTGCTGGTATAACCACTCATAGTGTAAATTCAAGCAGGATTCTATGATAGACCGATACAATAAGAACTCCATCAGTATAGCTTTTGTAACGCTGAGCGCAGCTTTTCGCTTCTACCGCATTAGGTGCCTACATAAAACTAGCCACATTTTCAATTCTTATTCACTTATTCCTCTTGGAAATGCTAAATTGAAAAGCTTGCTGCAAAAATTCTGCAAAGCAAACCTCCTGTTGACTGTTGCAATTCTCTCTCTTCTGGATATTCAATGTCTTATCATTAAAAACCCCGTCTTCAAACACAATTAGCGAGCTTACCCCTTGTTTGTATTTAATTGACGGAGAGAGAGAGAGAGAGAGAGAGAGAGAGAGAGAGAGAGAGAGAGAGAGAGACTTTGGGGTAGAATTCATTCTAAGCAAGTGTTCACTCAGCATAAGTTATCACGTGACTTCCAAAATAAAGACTTTAAAATAATTTGTTTTCTATCGTTTATTAGGCTATGCCTTGCAGGAATCGACCAAAATCAGGCGGACTCCTCGAATCTCGATTATTTTTATTCACTGTTCTACGTTAAATGTCACTTACTTTTGGACAACCATGATGCCATCTACCGATGTCAAGTGCACTTTCAAATGTCTCTATAGAAGTTTTAGTCTCGTGACTGATAATTAAATTAGGGTTTGATTCATATTTAGGTGTCTATATAGGCCTACAGACTAGGCCTCCTTTAGATTTTCACGATCATGCCTCGTAGCTTGCTAAATTTCAGTGTAGGCCTACTACCAAGTGAATAAGTCACATGTTTCTAGGTTTAGATTAAAACTCAGACTGGTTTCTGCCTTATACATTACCTCCAAAATACTGAAGCCAGAGCGAATGATGATCTCTTCGATTTCATTCCGCCTCGACATCGCATCCGGCTTGATTATCGCCAGAGTCCTCTCCACAAATATCTGCGGATAGCGGAACGCGCGGAGCACAGGCGGCGATGCCCTGCTTCCCAACCTCTTCCCCGAACATCGCGAAGAACCGGTTAAGAACTGGGAGGGAGAGAGAAAGAGGGGGTCAAGAACGTATACAGCCGTAACGAGCGAAGCAGCAGTCTAACAGCAGAACTCTGTCCACGGAATTTGAATTCGAATCTGAAACGACGTTGCCATGACGACCGTTGTGACGTCATCGACTGTTAAACCAAATAACGTTTTGCTGGATTTAATTTGCATTTAAAATTAATTAATCGTCCACGGCTGAAATTGAACCTGCGATTAGCCGAATTTATGTGGCGCATTCGAGAATAATAAGCAAGATCTCGTTTGTCCTGAATTTATTTGAAGCGCCTTACAAGATCGCTTATTAAGTCCACCGCAACAGCTACGGATTCCACACTCCATTGTTTGTCTTCGTGTCTTGTGTTTTTTAATTAATATGTTTTGTTATTTGTTTCCCTCTGTAAATTTCTGCCATTGTTTTCAACAGAGTGAAAGCTGTCGAGTGCGCTGCCAATATTAGGTTCTTACCGAGCGCTTTTCCATGCACTCTATCCTTTGTTCCTTTGATCGAGTGAATTAATGAGACAGTGCGAATGACGTACTAAAAACCTTTAGATTTTTTAATTTCCGAAGTTGCCAAGTACTTTATTTATAAATGAATAGCCTTCCACGGATCAGAACACTTTCGAAACAGAATTAAATGAATTCAGAGTTCAGCCGATAATGAAGTACAGAACACTGATAGTAATTGATTGCATCAATTCAGCTTATTCGAATATTAAGGACTTTTGTGCTCCTAATTCTAAAATCACACAGTAAACGCCTTTTACTACAAATTCATCAGAAATCGGCCAGCGAAATATATTGGAGGGTGATCATGAGACACAGAAACTAATATCCTCTTCGGGTTAGTTATATAGCGCCAAGTTATTTAGCGCATTTTGTACTATGATTTCATAAGGCTTATGGGAAGCAGTAACCAAGTGTCGAGGAAAATGCATTCAATTTTCCTACGTAAGATATTAAATGAATAGTCGCCAAATGAAGAACGCAACTATAGGATGTTGTTTTTTAATGCAGCAAATTATGCTATTTTGAATTTGTGAACAATACCTGTAACGGTGTTTAGGCCTACATTTCCAACGATGGTCTGCGCTTTAGTTGCCGTTTAGAGCATTTGGGGGCGGAAGACGACAGAGTGGGTTAGGCGCTGGATAGAAAAGGCGGAGAAAGAATACGGGTTCAACTTTTTTTGTTAGCGCTCTATAAAAGTGGCTATCGATCACAGGCAGTAATCCTGCCGCCTATGCCACTTTAAATCAGTTTCAGTCATTTAAATTAGTTTCTCGACTCATGTTTTCAAATTTTTTTGGGTCAATATTTTATTAATTGTTTTAGTGATATTGTTATTAATTAGTAATGAATCTGATACTGTGCGTTTGGTTGGGTCAAGTAACCCTATTGCTTTCGTGGGTTGGATTGATGATTCGAACATATGCATATTATTCATTGTAGCTGAATCCATACCAGGCTTTAAAATCCGATGCATTCCAAGTGTATATGTATATGTATATGTGCACTTTATTTTCGCTTAAACAGCACAGATGTGTGACTTCTATTTGGTCTAAACACGTAACACGCATTCTCAATATGTGGTGATGAAATCTTGCTTTTTCTCATCTGAAGACAGTTTAAAGCGGATTGTAAAGGAGGAGAGGCAGACTGATAAAGAAACAGATCAAGGCAGACAGACAGGGGTCATACATGTTTTCAATGTCAAGGCCTCAACAATGCCAAATGCCAGGTTTTATTTTCCTTTTATCAGGCGATTAAAAGCCTTACTCGGCAGTTTACAGAGGCCCTTAACTAATGCACTATAGATTCACTGAAATCGAAACAGCATATCTCCTCCATTATTATTATAAAGTATTGAAGTCTTCTTTGTTTTAATACCAAACGGCTTAAAATAACATGAATTGTACTCTCTGTCTCTGTCTCTGTCTCTGAAATCGAACAAGCATATCTTCTCTCTCTCTTTTTCTCAGAAGATTCTCGCAGTCGACTCTGCTCTGTCTCTGTCTCATTGGTTAGAACTCTCTCTCTCTGCCTCTCTCTCTCTCTCTCTCTGTGTCTCTCTCTCTCTGTCTTTCTCTGTCTTTCTCTCTTTCTCTGTCTTTCTCTATTTTGTCTTTCTCTGTCTTGAATTCTTTCTTTCTCTGTCTCTGTCTCTGTCTCTGTCTCTGTCTGTCTGTCTGTCTCTCTCTCTCTCTGTCTGTCTCTCTCTCTGTCTCTCTCTGTCTCTCTGTCTCTCTCTGTCTCTCTAAAATTCTCTAATTTTTATCATTTTGAAACCCTCCCATCTCTCTCCTCTCTCCTATCTGTCTGTATGTCTCTCTGCCTGCCTGCCTGTCTGTCTCTCTCCCTCTCTGTCTCTGTCTGTCTGTCTCTCAAAGTGCTTTAAGGATTTAACTTGATTTTCATTAGTCCCCCACCCTTCCCCTAGGCGATTCCATTGTTTAAGCCGCATATGACGTCATGACAGTTGAAAGCCGTAAACCAGGGCTGGGCTATAACTGAAAACACATAAGCGTACTAAACACACGTCTCTCGCGGCCGCATGTCCAGCGTCAATTCGAAACTTATGAGGATCTACAGGAAAAGTGCTACAGTGACTTATGCACGCTGTTACGCATAGGCCTAAAGGTGTTGCCATTGTCAAGCATAGGCCTAATCGTGCTTTGGTGTATTTGAAGTTTAGTAATTCTATTAGCCTCGACGCCCTAAGCCGGCGATGGACTATCTTTTATATATAAGCTCACACAGTACACACTGTGTCCGTAAAAAAGGGAACCCTAAACATATCGCAGTAAGTGCCAATAATTACCTCGAATCTGCGCCGATCTAGATATGATTCTAAAAATATAAAGAGAGTCAAATGATGCAAATAGATGATTTGTGTAATTTATATAGCGCACAATTTAATTAGAATCCGTTTTCTCCTTTGACTGAGTGCGTTGACAGACAAACAAAATGCTTTCAAATGAAGATCACGTCCAATTTAATTTTGTATTTAAATATTAAAATTCAAACGAGGTCTGGAATTTAAAAAATAAATAGCTGACATTGGTTTTCATACTTATCAAATATTCCATATTTCCCGGACACAGTGTATGTATATATATATGTGTGTTGCAAATGTATTGGAAACAGGGGAAAGAAAACTGGGGCTGGTGGGTGGGTGGTGGGTGGGTGGGGTGGGGGGGGTGGGTGGGTGTGTGGGTGTGTGTGGGTGTGTCTTGCAAAAAAGTGTATCAACAACGCGAATGTTTTCGTGCTATTGACCTTCAAGGCATAGAGTGTAGATTAGGCGAAAGCCCCGATCGGCTTCGGCGAAGCGCCCGGCCGTAGGCCTAAAAGCAGGGCCCCGCCCCTCTGCGGCGACGGTTGTTTACCGGCAAAAGAGTGAAATGCGCGTGGCCGAGCGGTAAAAGTTTCAAAGCGAACCTTTGGTACTCGGTGTTGACTTCAAACTATATAGGCTGCTGCATTCGTTCTAAACGTCACCGTTCCGTTCGTAGGCTACACCTAGGTGATTATGCTCAGGAAGAAAAGTAAATCGTCATGAGAGAGAGAGAGAGAGAGAGAGAGAGAGAGAGAGAGAGAGAGAGAGAGAGAGAGAGAGAGAGGTAAGTCAGCGAGCGACTGCATGGTCGATATGATTTTGACGAGTGTGTGTGTGTGTGTGTGTGTCTGAGAATAGTGTCAACGAACTCCACGTGGCTTAATTCAGTAGGCGCCCATATGTTCTCGATATTTGTTAAGGTACGCATATTGAACGTACGTACTTATCAGGGGCGTAGCCAGGAATTTCATTGATGGGGAGGTATAATGTGATTTGGGGAGTATAAATCTTTAAAGACTTTGAAAATCTTAAAAACAAATTAAAAACTTTAAGGTTGCCTGATTTTTATGGGTATATATACCGATATACGATATACCCCCCCCTCCGAGTCCCTACGCTCCTGGTAGGTATTTGGATTTGCGTTATCCCCCGTTGAATTTATCAACTGCGCGTAGTGAAACTACAATAGAACCTTTGTTATGACGTATTTAGCGGGTCTGAAAACTTTAGTACGTTATAAATACGAGGTACGTTATGTCCAATGCCATCCAATACGGTAGCGCATCGCATAAGACCGCACATTGTGGGCCTGTACATAATCCAGTATGCGCTATAACCGAGTCCCTTATAACGAAGTTCTGCTACCTTTATTTAGGCCTACCGTCAGTCGGTTTAACATGTGCTGTATAGATAGACTGCGATTTCTGAAAATAGTCAATCCCGGTTTTATCCGTCAAATTCCGAAGAATGAGGAAATCTATTAAGTAAGTAAGTAAGTAACGTCCAGATTATTGTGGTGACTCGTCCACAGGTGGGCTGCGTGAACACATTACAGAGTTAAAGTTAATAACTAGTGCGAAACAACCAAGTTTTTAGCCTCGTTTTGAAAATGTTAAGCGAAGAGGAAAGTTGAACGAATGGAGGTAGGCTGTTCCAGGTCCTAGCGGCAGCCACATGTCCAAAATGCAGCGCTTTTCTACTGTCGGTGGAAGAGAAGATAATCTTGCATGCAAATGTGTAATGTGTTAACTCTAAATTATTAAAATGCAGCATGGCTATTGAGTAGGTCTAAGCGAATTGGTTCGCTGACGTGTGTGAACAGAGACGGAAAATCGAATTTCTGAATTTATATATATATATATATATATATATATATATATATATGCTTGCACCGTCTGCCTTCTTGGCTTCAGCTGCAGGCACCAATATGTGGTGATCCCCTCCAGTCTTCCATGCAGATCAAGGCAGACAGAAAGCCTGTGTAAGCACTGACGCGCATGAATTGCAATGTCAAGTCAGGAACCAGTGGTCCTCCATGAGTCAGCTGCCGACCCCAACGTCCTGGCTCTCTCAGTAAGCAAAGCACCTGGGATCGTCCTCTAATTCAATGGGAAGTAGCATATCTACTCCAGACCCATCAAGGGCAATACCACCAAGCCCGTCTGCGAGCTGTCTCAACACGACACGCCAGCGACTGGCTCCATGCGCTTCAATCACCAGTTGTGGCCTTCGCATGGACGATGAGACGATCAGAGTCGTCGTCGGTCTAGTTTTTTGTATATAAGCTACACACTGTGTCCGTGAAAAAGGGCCTAAACAATCTGCGAGAAGCACCTCTGCCCTTGTGGTGCTATGGTTTCGGAGGACGGCGCTCATGGGCTTTCATGTCATCTAAGGTCCAGGTCGAATTTAAAAAATGTCCCCTGACACTGCTTGCTGAACGACCTAGTTCAGGGTGGGGCCTTGGTTAGTGTGTGTGTGGGTGGGGATCCTCTATCAAGGAGCCGCCTGGTCTCTGCCGAACCGATGGGAAAAGACCAGACGGCATGACCCTGATCCCGTGGCGGACAGGGCGAAGCCTTTGATCTGGGATGCAACCGTGGCAGACACAGTTGCTTCTTAGGTTTACACCACGTGATTATTTGCCAACCACAGCACTCGCAGCAGGAGCCGCCGCAGATAGCAGCTGCGGCCAGAAAGCGTTCAAAATATCAGGCCCTCTCATCCACCCACATCTTCTTGCCGCCAGCATTTGAAACATTTGGGAGTATAAATCCCCATCAACAACGACGCCTGATTTTTATGGGTATATCTACCTTTATCAACGATCTGGATTTCGACTCGTTTGCCCTACAATCCGGGGACAATAGAGAAGGATGCTTTCTGAAAACTTTTACGTTATAAAAGAATATCCGTCACGATTCAGCGTTTCAACGCCATCGCATTAATCCAGTGGAACATTTTCCAGTTTTACAACCGAACGAGAGCTAGATTTCTGAAAATACACGGTTTTATAATTTCAGGTCTCCGGACAATTTTTTATCATAAAAGTCCATGGGAATGAAGTACTGAGGGCATTAAATATATATATATATATATATATATATATATATATATATATATATATATAATCTTTATTTGTGACAAGCACAGCATCAAAATAGTACACAAACAAGGAATAACACAGATCAACTGAACAAAACTAAATAAAATAAACTAATAATAAACTAATAAACTAAACACAAACTTTGATAGATATTAGATAGAAGAAAAGATAGATAATTGCTAGAATTGATAACTCTATATACTGATTGGATGTCTCCATTTTCAGAATTTGTCTACGGGATAACGATTGTTAGCATAGCGACAAAAGCGGGACTCCGGCCGGGCCACTCCTTTTAAGGCCTAGGCTGTTAGTAAGACTCGTTCTAAGCCCATAAGAGAAGTTTCTTTTGTTGGTTTTGGAGGTAGGGCGATTGCCGAAGACTTGCTTCCATGGGCGTCCGCAGAAATTTTTCCAAAAGGGTGCAAAACAGGGTCTTGTGTCGAAAGAAATGAACAAATTTTCCAGGGGTGCAAAACAAGGTTTTGTGACGAAAGAAATAAGTAATTTTACTTTTTCATAACTCCACAATTTTCCAGGGGTGCAATTGCATCCCCTGCACCCCCCTCCGGAAGCCCATGCTTGCTTCTAATATTACCCAAAATTTAAGACACCCCACGAGGCCCTAGCCCGTTACCCCATTTGACCATAGTTGGTCATATGGAGTGACGATGCCTCCCCTATCTTAAAACCCTGACTGCATGCGCCAGTGAAAACGCTGATGCATTCGAAATGTTCTGGGTTATTAGATATATGAACCCACGGTGTATTTTTGACTTTTTAAAAATAGTTGTTATTCCTACCAACATCAAACCCGACCACTAAGTAAAATTAAGAACAGTAAAGTCCTTTCCAAGCTCTCAAGGTTTAAAGAGCGTCGCTGATCTCCGTTTCCAACAAATTCCAAGGCCCTCAGCCAGGCGACTATAGTGCAAGTTACATGATGCGGGAGGCCAATGTTCTCATGCAACGCGCCTGTTTACTCCGCGGCATAATCCGCTTCTCCGTTGCCATCGCCATCTGGCGAAAGAAGGCTGAGTCGACCTTAGGGATCCTGCGGGTCTTGAACCCGCGACCTTCTGCTCCAACGTCCAACGTTGTTACCACTCTGCTAGCTTCCCGCTGCGCAAGAGATAAGTTGTATTGCAAGGACTTGATTGTTTTCCGATAAAATACCATAATCAGTAGAAGTCGTGACGTCATTTATGGACAGCCCCTTAGTGCATATGGCGTTCAAAGATCGTGTTCCAACTCTACCTGGCAAAAAGTCAAGTGGACATAGTCGTGATATTATTGATCTACCTGAGAGGTGCAGTCAGACGTTGTAGACAATGTTCAAGTGTTCCTCTGGCTTAATGTGCTTAGACGATGATTTCTGATATATGAGTGGTTAGGAGGAAAACTCGATTTAGCAGGAGATCATATTTGCTCCTGACATACAGTATATGGCGAACCAAATAACCTAATGGAAAAGTTTATGATTAGGAATAGGATTACACCAATATTCAAATGCATATACACTGTACGGAATCATCTGGTATATAGCTAGTCAGTCAGTCTCAGTCAGTCAGTCAGTCAGTCAGTCAGTCAGTCAGTCAGTCAGTCAGTCAGTCAATTGATAAATCAATCATTCAATCAGTCTCTATGACGCCGCTATCTATCTAAATACATATGGCAAGGTTGAGTTATATGTATACATTTAGCCACTTTATCTAAAGATAGATTTTGATTCCACGATTTGAGAATTTTATTGCTTTGGACGAATTAAAGGAAGTTTTTTTTATTAACGCTTCTTTTGTAGGAGAAAGAATTTGCTGATTTTCTGCCTGTTACTTGATATATTCTTTTCTCCTGATGGCCTTTATCAATGTTTATTTCCTTCCAATTGCAGCACATTTTTCTGATAAACGTGTTTACTCGTGAAAAATTGAAAATGACTCTCCAATTATTAACGACGTTGGTTTCAATCGTTAATTTTATTGTCAGAATAAAATTCGCTACAAATTGATCGTTCAGGAGATTTGGAACTGGAATTTTTCATCAGAAATAATTTCACTACAATCGACGAAACGAAATGATTTTCTGATTCAGAATTGCGACCGATTTCCGTTTGTCGCAAAGGCATTTCCTCCGATCGGATCTAATCTGATCTATTTGCAACGTTTCACATGAAACAGTTTTTAACTATAGTCCAAAATTATCCATGTGAAAATAAAACGCACAGACGTGTTTCTATAGTCACATCCTGCGCTATTCGATGGAATTTTGCAATTTTTTTTTCCTCCTCCTCCTCCCTCCTCCTCCTCCTCCTCCTCCTTGTTCTCTTTTCGTTCTATAGTGTATATATATATCCATTTATCTCCATGTCATATATATATATATATATATATATATCCCTTTATCTCCGTGTCCCATTCTTATCATGACTTTTAAACAATAATCGTTTTAGGGTGTTGTAATCGGATAAGGACGTGTTTTCACATAACAGACATTTTAGTGTTGTGAATTCCATCTTTTAAATTTATGCGATAGAATATACTAACCGTTGCATGCATTCCTTACATATTCCGCTTGTGTTTTTTTATAACGGTCCGCGCTTATTTCTGGCTAAATTAGATTTATATGAAATCCAGCCATCGGCGCGGGTCCACTGTTATAAGATGCTGCGTATGTCTTTGACTTGTGTACTGTATAGGCCTAGTCGTGGTTTTCGCCATATAGGCATGCCTGATGCCTGTGTTCGTTCTAAACATTTTTCAGACTGCAAGTTTCCGACAAGAAAATTCTAGCTTTACGTATTGAGCGGTGAACAGAGCGGCCACTGATTTGTTACTGCAGACAGTGGTTCCCAAGCTTTCAAGTAGATGACCATATCTACTGGTTTCCAGTGGCGGCTCGAGGATTTCTGCAAGTGGGGGCGGGCGTTGAGGTGGTAACTTCTAAAAAGCATAGAGGTCAACCATTTGTTGATAGGCATGTATTAGTAAGTATATGGTCCCAACAGGGGCATTGGGAACCAGGCAGGCATTCAATAGGAAGGCACAGGCCCCAAGGCCCTCATGTGGAGCCGCCACTGCTGTTTTTGGCACGTAAGCGGGCCATAAAGTTATAAAATTCTAGGATTTAGACTACACTGTAGATGATTCTGATCCGGGTTCTTATGGACAAAAATCGAATTGATACACAGAAAATACACACTTTAAATACTTATAAAATTATAGAAGTCGTGTAATAATAATCATTCTTGACTTACAGAAACCAAATACTAAAACACCTTAAGCAGTCTGTAATTATATTAAATATTGAAGCCTCGCGGGCCACTTTCTGAGAACTGGCGGGCCACAAACTGCCCGCGAGCTTTGGTTTGGGAACCTCTGGTACATATCGATTCAAAAGAAATTTTTCATCCTGGATAAATACTATGTCCATGTGACTTTGATTGTGTCTGTCTGTCTGTCCGCCCGTCTGTCCGTCTGTCTGTCTGTCTGTCTTTCTCTCTATGCAAGCTCTAATTTTCACGATTTACTATATGTAAAGTTTTATGCGCCTGTTATGACTAACGTTTACGGATTGTTAATTTCCGACCATTGTATTTCAAACGACGTACAAGAGCTGGATGGACGTCGTTATGTTTGATGGGCATGTAATGACGAAATCGCGAACGTTTGAAATTGGTCAATTGGTCCTAATGGTCTTAATCATGCAGTCATGCCGCGCATCGTGGAGAAGACAAGGTCACAAGAACGAAAGACGAAAAGACGGGAAGACACGCATCCGATAAGCGCAGGAAATGACCGCTGCATGGATTGCAATCCAAAATGACGACCTCTATATAGCCCAATGACCAGTGGCGGTTCCACGTGGGGATGAGGGGGAATGCATCTCCCACCGGACTTCCGGACTTTTTTTCGCTTGTGAAACCTATTTTTGGGGTAAAAGTCTAGTAAAACTATACAGGGAAATAACTGCGGATGACCTTTTTTTGCTTGTCAACCTATTTTTCAGTAAAAGTGTAGTAAAATTAGGGAAAACTATTTTCTGTTGTCAGTCTTTTTCGTCAAAATTTATTGATTTTTCCTTCTCTTTTCACCCTCTCAACTTCCTACGAATTCATTTCATCCCCCACCATGAAATCCTGGAACCGCCACTGTGTATGACCGTCAGCAGCCAAATTCACGTCGGGCCTGGAGCCCTTTGCAGGTCGGGGTCCCTTGGCATTTGGCCAAGTTGTCCATATGGCTGCTCCGCCTCTGCTCGTTCCCGACATAATCAGGCACTAGAATGTTGTCTGCAGTATATACCTCTTGCCGTTTGAGCAACGAAAAGTTGCTTATGAGAAACTCGGATAGGCCTATATTTCACTTTGTCAAAAAGTTCTTTTAGTCCTATTCAGCCGATGTGAACATTTCGCCTACTACGAATTTTAAGGCTCAAAACCCCGCAGCAAATGTTAATTCTTTTCCGGATGCAAAATTTTGAACGCCGAAAAAGTGTTTTTTTCTCGCAAAACCACCAAATGTTGGTAGGTACATAGAAATAATTCATAAAATTATTGTTTTATTGTTACCATGCAACTGACTTTTATGGCATATGTTGAGGGGCCTCGCGCAGCTAATCCCCCTCCCAATTCGAACCCCATTAGGGTGTCGTACTCGATCATTTAGAGTCTAACCCAGTCATCGACAAATCGTGCATCGAGAGAGTTGTCTACATGTATGTATACAAAACCATGCGCACGTTGCCTGATTCTTGCATCGTTAGCATTGAACATCGATAATTAATTATTATTTCGAGCCATTCTGCATTTCTTCCAGGTTGATTGTCAACAAGGTCGTTGTTTTGCGCGCCATCTAGCGGCTCACCTGCCGCGTTAGTACCGAACAGTCGATACAGAACACCTGAGCAGACGAGTGACTCGAGAGAGAGAAAAAATTGCAGGTAGACGCACAGCACAGCGACGGACAGCCGCCGAGGCCAGGGTTATTGTCCCCGTGTCGGGCCATGCGGGCTTCGCGCCTAGAACAATGGATGGCGCTGCTGCTGCCTCTGCCTATGAGGACGAAATGTTTTCGTTCGGGTTTCTCTTGTTCGGGTTTCAGTAGGGCTGCGATGCGAAAATAAATATCACACTCAAATCCTATTAGAGATTAAAAATCGTCGGTTTGCGTCGAACTAAGGAAAAAACACGACGCACGAAATGGCCGACGACGGTGCGATTGGAGCAACGATCGCCGGCGACGCCGCGAGATGGAAGCACGGTACGTGGCCGTCGAAGGATTACTCGGCCTCGGTCGATCCGGACGCGAAAAATCCGACGACGACAACGACAGTTACGGAGGATGGTGTTCCATCGGCGAACGCTCCTGGAGTACCGCCGGTTCGGAATCGTTCGAAGACGCTGACCACGGGGGTCAAGCGGCGAGCGGAGAGGTCACCGCAGGACGGCGACCGATCGTCGACACTAGGCGGCGCTCCGTCGGGCGTCAAACGACGACGAACCGGACTCTACAACGGATTTCACGAAGCGAGGAAACTGGTGACGTCACTGTTCGGACGAAGACAACCGGAAACGGTGGGACAGGCATCGGTCAGGCGCGAAGCGAGGTCAAAAGAGGTCACGACTGTTTCAACGCTTCACGCGGTAAGCATATTATTTGCTTATCCGTTAATCAAATAGTCATTATTCACAGTCTAATCCCACTTGATCGATTTTAGAATCAGAATGTGAAAGCAGGGGCGGTTTCACGTTGGGGATGCATCCCCCACCGGCCCACCAAAAATGCGTCTTCAATGGAGGATGATCGTTTAAACGGATTAGCCTTGATGTATATCCGCAAAGATATGGACATATCCATAGACAATGTCATCGACAAATTCGCTTCCAGCAATATAGAAAACTCGATTTTGCAACTATGACTTTGTACAACCAGACTAAAATGGCTTTATACGTTGTCAATTCTGAACATTATATTTTATAAATCAAATCTACAGATTTCTTCTAAACCGTTGACATACAATTCCTTTGACAGTTGGAGGGATCTTCTTAGAAATTCATTGCATCTCTTCGCCAGGAGTTCTTGGAACCGCCACTGCGAGAAACGACTATTTTAATATTTTAAAACAAACCAACCTTCGAATATATATATATATATATATATATATATATATATATATATATAAAGCTCTAACACTGTAAATGATGGCCATAGTGCATATTCTTATAATAAGGACTTCTGGAAGATAATTTAAATCTAACCTATAGTTTCGTTGTTGATCACGTTGACTTTGAAAAACATAGATCAGACTGATTTTGAAAAAAAAACAGATTAGAGGCTCCTTTGAAGCAGAAATAAGTTTTTTTAGCGAGCAGCGGTCCAGTATTTGTGAAGTGATAAATTTTAATGTGCAAATGCTAGAGACCATTCGCTGTCCGACGATTGTTGATAGATTGGCCTGTATAGAGGAACTAACGAAATTATTCTAAAACATCCGAACTAGGCTTAACTGCGTTTTCTTACTCTTAAAACTGCTGTGGATAAAGAAGAAGAATTCCTATCGGATGACCCTTGGCATACTCGTCAACTAAATTTGTCCCAAGTGGTCGTCCATAAATTACGTAACGCGATTTTGACACTTTTGACCCCCCTACGTAACGCGACGTAACACAACGTCAGACCCCCTAAAATATGACGTAACAACGGGCCGACCCCCATTTGCGTCTTCCGAAAAGTCTTGACAAGCAAAAAAGGTCATCTTTGTATTTTTGCCTCTCCAAAATCCCTGACAAGCAAAAAAGGTCAAAGGTCATCACTTAAAAAATTTTTGCGTTACGTAACATTTACGGAACCCCCTTCCGTCGTCATACTTCGTAACAAATGGCCGGACCCCCTAACCGCGTTACGTAATTTATGGACGACCTCCAAGGAGGTTAACAGTACAAGATAGCCTAAAGTGAAGGATTTCTTAGAAGAGTCAATACAGAAATCATTCGTATTCTTCGATGTTTTTATCTCTGAGAATTTTGTGAGTGAATTTTCGTTAAATCAGTAAAGAGAAATGTCACAGGGCCGATCCGAATTTTTTAAAGAGTATATACGAGATATAATGCTGCCGTCCCACACACAAACAATGTTCTAACACGATTACGGTAAACGAACAAGATATCACTATAGGTTATTAATTTATTATCACTATAATAACTAGTAAGACACTAGACATTAGGCCTACTTAATGAAGTTGCAATATTTAGCACTATAATCATCTCATTCATTAGTTCCGCCCCTTAAATATGACAAAAAATTGATGGTGCAGGTCCAAATCTATTCATACTGTTCATGTAGGGCCTAATGCAAGTATAGCGCAATTTAGAGTACGGTAAGTTCAGAACAATATTATCAGAATCTTGCCTCAAAATCGTAAAAAAAATTCTTTACGGAAAAATATTTTTGTCCAAAAATGCCGCCCGTGGGCAGCTGCGTCAGCTGCGTGCCTATACTTCGCCTACACGCCTAGGACCGGTCCTGACCACTTAACCGATTTCATACTGATCTCAAGTCTTCAACTTGCTCTTTGGCCGCCTACTATTTGGACAGAAGTAAAATACAGCACTGCCCGCTGAATATATATAGATCTATACCTCCAATATAAACCTCTATGTTATGCAGTCTCGAGTGATCACCGTTCTTTTAAAAGTACTGGACAGATATGCTTTGGCCATCCGACGCGTATACACCTAGAACACTAGTCTCGTCTTCAGTCAAGGCCTATAGCCCCCCCCCTCTCCCCGATAGGACCTAGAAAGTTGACGTTGAACGGCCTTTTATTATGCACCTTATCACGAACTCTTGACTTTGATCGCGACAGTTGTCGTTTTCGACCCGCAACTTGAATACTCTTCTTTGAAGAACGAGAATTCCCTGCATTCATTGCACTCTTTTCTAATAATAATTGCCAAAGACGGACTCTATAGGCAGGGCGCGATTTGCGGGGGGAGGGGAGGAAGGAATCTCCCCCACTGCCAAACTGCATCCCCCTACTGCTACATCCCCCACCACTACATCCCCCACTGCTACATTTCCCAACAACTACATCCCTCCAAGCTCGACATATTCCCCCCCCCCACTGCTCCAGGTCACAAATCGCACCCTGTCTATAGGGTTCACGTCTTGGAAGCCAAATCATAATGGGGCAGTTGTGACGGCCTTTCTTAGAGCTTCTATATTATGTGTCACTCTGAACCAGGACCGCCGAGAGAAACTCGGAGCCCGGCACAAAGAAGGTATGCGGACCCTTATACACAGTTCAGCAGAAATGTACGCATAGAATTATTTGGATTTGTAAAATATTTTAAACTTTCCCCTTTACGAACCCCCTTGAGCTCCATGGACCCCCCCCGCACCTCCCTTCTCCTCAGGTCTGCTTTGAACACTCTACGACTGACCTGGTGAAACATCTTTACGCTGCATGGTCTCGATGCGAGATATTAAAGATATTAAGTCTTCAAAGGAGAATGCAGGAGCAGACCTATACTAGAGGACAAGAAGACAAAGAATGAGACTACACAGTACCACCGTTAATCCATTATGCAAGTTAATGGCCGGGTGCAAAATAGTGGTTCTCACCCAGGCCATATCCTACTGAATTACGCTAAACCTTATTATTATTATTATTATTATTATTATTATTATTATTATTATTATTATTATTATTATTATTATTATTATTATTATTATTATTATTATTATTATTATTATTATTATTATTATTATTATTATTATTATTATTATTATTATTATTATTGGCGTCGTTGTTGTTGTTGTTGCTATTGTTGTTGTTATCTGTCTTTTATTTATAACACTCATGTTATTCTGAGATTTCACTTGACAGCGGTAAAACATTAGACCACGGTGACTATTAATACTTTTCTATTTCACGTTATTCTTGAAATTAACACCGGCAGTCTTTAGCAGAATAGGCCTATAACAGAAGTAGTAATGAATACTATTCATTGAATAGGTTGTATAGTGCTCTTTTGCTGTATAGACCAATTTACCAAATTGGCCATCAATTTCTTCTTGTACGTCGGATTAAAAGTTTTGCGGCGATCAGGTCCGTAGGAAGTGGGGGTGCAGGGGGTGCAGCTGCATCCCTGGAAAAAATCAGGGGTCAACGGCACCCCCTGGAAGATAAGGTTGATTTTTAGTGTTTTTTTCTTGTGGCGATTTTGCTAATAGAAGAAAGAGAGGCGACGACCTTTTTCGCCAGTCAAGGTTTTCAAGAGGGTAATGTTTCGTGCGCGTGAAGACCCTTTTTTGATTGTCAACGTTTTTAAGAGGGCAAAGTTCGTGGGTGAAGACCTCTGTTTGCTTGTCAGGGTTCTTCAGATGTGAACTTTTTTGTCACACATTTTTTTTAATCTTGAGAAAGTCTGTACCCCTGCTGAAAATTCGTTCCGTCGTGCCTGGCGACGTTTGAAATTGAGTCTCAGTGGAACTCCTGGGGTCTTAACGAATAAAACAGTGTATAGTGAAGTGGCACCATCTGGCGAATGACACAACATATAGGATAACATGGAGTTACTTTTATTGGCTCGAAGTTTATGGTTATATATATATATATATATATATATATATATATATATATATATATATATATATATATATTGGCGGCTCCAGGATTTCTTAGAGGAGGATGACATGAATTCATAGGAAGTTGGTGAGCGGATGAAAAGAGAAGGAAAACAAATCAACAAACCTTGCTGAAAAGGCTGGCAAAAGGGAATATTCCCCCTAATTTTACTACATTTTAACCGAGAAATAGGTTGACAAGCCAAAAAGGACATCTACAGTTTTTCTCTGTAGTTTTAGTAGACTTTTACCCAAAAAAGTTTCACAAGCGAAAAAAAATCCGGCAGTCCGGTGGGGGATGCAATCCCAATCATCCCCCACGTGGAATCACCACTGTAAATATATATATACTAGGTGTTTACCCGTCAAAAATGACGGGGAAGATTGGCTGTTCTACCACCCGATTTTGCGCAAATGCAATATCATTTTATGACGGGGGAGATTGGCTGTTCTACCACCTGAATTTGCGCAAATGCAATAGGATTTTGCGCAATTAAATTCCCTAACTCGCCGCCTTTTCCTTCAACCGAGTTAACGCCCATTCGCGTGAATTTTCTGGAACTTGATAGTCAACGTTAGTGTACTGATTTGGCAGTGTCGAACGACATGCAGTGCTTGATTCTCTTGTTTGCTGTGCTGATTTTTCACGCCGAGCAACAGCCTGCTACTCATTCTCACTTGATTGTCGGAAAGCTCGTGAACGCTGGACTTTTTTTGTTTTGCACAGAGGGTTAGAAAGAGGAATAAAAAGGCTAAACAATGGTACAAACCTCATCTTCTTAGCTCTTATATAATGGGAATGAGAGATAGCAAATTCAAAAAAAATTGAAATTTTTTTCAGAATTCAAAACTTTCTTTGAAATTCGCCGATAATACTTATGTTCAAACATTGGGGTCATCGGGTTAGAATTCGTAGATCTTTGCCAAATGTCAACCGATTTTCAAACTTTTTGGTTTATTTTGTTCCTCTGACATCCCTTTAGAACTTTGCCGCTGACCAAAGTGGGGTTATCGCTTAAAATATTTTGCTAGGGGGCTTTAAACATTTTTCGGGGGGAGAGGATGATATTTTAGGCCGTAAAGTGGACTCTACCCCCAAATTTTTTTGTTTTGCACGGACGGTTAGAAAGAGGAATAAACAATCTAAACAATGGTGCAAACCTCATCTTTTTAGCTCCTATATAGCCTGAGATATAGCAAATTTAAAACGTTATATCAATCATTTCTGAAGAACGCTTTTCCAAAAATTAAAAAATCCTCAGTACGGTGACGGCGTCTGAAAATTTAATCCCCACTTGAGGGGTAAAATTTAAAAATAGGTATTGAGGCTAGGAAGGAATATATATATATATATATATATATATATATATATAATAACGGGGAGCAGGGCATTGGGAGAGGGAAGGGAGATTTGGGAGGAGGAAAGTGTGTTGTACGGGTTTTCGGAGCAGAGAGGTGCAGGGGGTTGGGGAGAGGGGTGAGGAGAGAGAAGGAACGGGGGTTTGGGGCCTGTCGGGCATGGTGGGGCGGGTATGGGTTGGGGCCGGGCGATTGGGAGAGGGATGGGGAGAGGGAAATGGGATGGGGAGAGGGAAGGGGG
Organism: Metaphire vulgaris; assembly: GCA_018105865.1. Lineage (NCBI taxonomy): Eukaryota > Metazoa > Annelida > Clitellata > Crassiclitellata > Megascolecidae > Metaphire > Metaphire vulgaris. The sequence continues at coordinate 14,613,839 of CM030838.1, read as the reverse complement.
GGGGTTTGGGGGATTGGGAGAGGGATGGCTGAGAGGAAAAGGGATGGAGAGGGAAGGAACGGGGGTTGGGGGGATTGGGAGAGGGATGGGGGGAGAGAGAAAAGGGTTAGGGAGACGGAAGGGGAACGGGGGTGGGGGGCGATTGGGAGAGGGATGGGGAGAGGGAAAAGGGTTGGGAGACGGAAGAGGAACGGGGTTTGGGGGCGATTGGGAGAGGGATGGGAGAGGGAAAAGGGTTGGGGAGACGGAAGGGGAACGGGGGTTTGGGGGCGATTGGGAGAGGGATGGGGGAGGGAAAAGGGTTGGGAGACGGAAGGAAAAGGGGGTTTGGGCCGGGGCGGGAGGAATAGGTTGGGGCCTGGGCGATTAGGAGAGGGATGGGGGGGTGAGGGAAGGGGACGGGGTTTAAGCTGCAATTAAGACGCTTCGTTAAACGCTCCGGTTTGATTAAACAATATTTGGTTGTCAATGACAACAGCGTCTTGCAATACCCGCCGTGTTGCGGACGGACAGACGCGACAGACGCGACAGACGGACATCGAGAATTATATATATAGATATACATATACTGTATATCCTGGATTTCATTAATTGGCTAATTAACGATTTAGCGTTCCTCTGAAATCGTGTTAACATAAATCCACCGTTAGCAAGAAGCCAAGTAAAAATTTCAGTTTTGCCCTTAGGGTTGCCATACCCCTGTCTCTAAAACACCGGACACCCCGTGTAGGTGGCAAAAATGCAAATGTAACCAGATGGATCAGGGAAAGAATTTGTGTTATATATTTGATCATAGCTAGTAAATTGCAACTTGGTGATTTTAAAAGTTCATTCCAAAGTCAAATCTGTTTCTCAAAATTTAACCATTTTGGATAAATATATAGCACAGCTTATATATATATATATATATATATATATATATATATATATATATATTAGGGTGTGACAAAAAGTACAAAATTTTAGAGTTCACGTCCCATACAAACGGAAATCGATGATCCATATTAAAGTAAATAAGCTATCGAAAACAGATATTTCATATGAATCACCCATTTCTAGCAACTTTGTTAAGAATGCAAGTCAATTTTGCCAAATTTATGCATTGCATTGCCATTTTCCGACATTAACAGTATTAGCAAGTTACACCATTGCACCATTACACCATGGTGTAATATAGCAGGGAAATATATATAATATAGGGAAATTAGCAGGGGTAGGAAGTTGTCAGGAGCAAGAAGTTAGCAGAATGATAACAACACTGGACGATGGAGCAGAAGGTCGCGGGTTCAACTCTGGCAGGAGCCCTAAGGTCAATTCAGCCTTCTTTCTCCAGATGGCGATGGCAAATGAGTAGCGGATTAATCCGCGGAGTAAACAGTCGCTTTTCATGAGAACACTGGCCCCGTATCATGTAACTTGCACCAGTCGCCTGGCTGAGGGCCTTGGTAACGGAGATCAGCGCCGCCTTATGAGCCCTGAAGTTAGCCATGAGTGATCGGGAAGGATTTTACTTATACTTTTGCACCATTCTAACTCATATGCTATGAGCCAAGCAGCATATCATCTTCTAAATTGAACAAAACTGACCGAATAAGAACAAAATCATACGCATGCTACAGTGCTGCAGTTTAACTATTAGTGCAGTAAATGTGATTTGCTTTCTATAGTTGGCAACTCTGATCTTGATTTCTTCATTTGAATTATAACTCCAAGGCGTGAATCATGTCCATAAACTTTATGGAAGGCTACAGAAACATCCTTGATATGTCTTTCCACATCTTGTGCATGACGTGGATAATATGGTATACTTATTTCTGCGTGATTTTCAATGGCTCCTGAAGTGATGTCATGCACGAGTGGAGGGATGTCAAATTTCATCCGTTCCCAATCAATGTTGAAGTAGGAGTCTGAAGTGAAGTTGATTGTAATATTGTTCGTGTCAAAACAACGAATTCTACCACTGTGTTGATGATTACTCCGAACTAGTGAAATTTTGCATAAGCAAATTTTCTTATATTTTCGTCCTCATCACCGACAGCAGCTAGATACTGATGTTTATTCTGTGGACCACTGCTAGAACAGCACTGATTGTCACTATCTTCCTCTTCTGTCTCCCCATCGTTGCCCGTGTAATTGACATCACTGCAAAGCTCATTTGGACTGTTTTCTGAATTGTAATTCATTTCAAACTCTTCTAAAGCAGTACTACTTTCTCCCATTTCTCTTTCTGTTTTACCTTCAACCTTTGTTACTTTTCATTTTATGTCATCTAGTTATTGCAGCCTACTTGATGTAACTGGATCAATTTTTCAATATCCAGTTTTCAGGTAGTTTTTTCTGCAGATCATTCCATTTCTCAAATAGCCTTTTCACTTTTTTCACTATGCTGACAAATGCAATAGTAGGTATGCTGGCCTTATTATATATCTCAATCACTTCAGATGCAAAAGTTTTTACAACATCAACAGTCTTATGTCTCTCTTTTTGCTGTTAAAAATAACACGCTCTTAGAACATCTTCACACGTTGGCAGCACATTTTGGGAAATTTTGGCTAATTCCTTTGGAAACCCAAATACTGAATGTCAACTTTTACTTCGTGTTCTAGAGCAGTGGTTCTCAATCCTCTTTGCCTCGCGGACCTCTTTTGAAGTTCAAAAATATCTCGCGGACCACCTGTTAAATTGAGCAATCATCTGCTCCAAAGAGGCGGTGATGACCTTTTGTTATTTTTTGCTTGTCATGCTTTTTCACGTAGAAAATGCACAGAATACACACGAAATGTGCCGATAACCTTTTTGTGCTGATGACCTTGTTTTGATCGCCTCACTTTTCAGATTTTTCACATGGAAAATTAATAGGGCCTATGTCTAATTTTTATTTACGTTTTTTCAGACTTCGCCGAGGACCACTAGACCCCGTCTTGCGGACCACTTGTGGTCCGCGCGCGGAACAAGGGTTGAGAACCACTGTTCTAAAGCTTGCCATAATTTAACTACAATTCACCTCTAAACCCACTTAATGATCATCATTAGAAATCATAAATACAATGGTTGCTATGGGCATGAGAAGAAAGCAGAACCCACTAGCGTGCCAAGAAGTGGATCACTTTATGAAGGATATTGTAGAAAAGCCTGTATTATTTTAACAGCAAACACCCAAGTTTACCAAATTTAATCAAAAACTATCAATAGATTCAACAAAACAGTTTATAATATCCCAGCAACTATGTTAATGCAGTTATTGTTAAGAAGCCATTGCTTTGCAATGAAATATGCAATATACATATTATTCATAAATCAGTTTTTTCAAAGTTGGGACCCCTAGACATAAAAATAATATATTGAAATAGGGTTTTTCTTGATCAGTAGATCAAAGAGCATCTTTTAGTACTGAATGGATATAGTTTGTACTTTTTGTCACACCTAATATATATATATATATATATATATATATATATATATATATATATGTGTGTGTGTGTGTGTGTGTGTGTGTGTGTGTGTGTAAGCTGTACGCCTAAATGTTTACAACAAAGAAATCAAAGAAACTCTTGCATGACTTTGTATTTATTTATTGGACTCGGCTGCTCTTATTAATGTCTTGTTTTTTTCAATTGTATAAAATATGCTTCGAAATTGCATCTCACTAATTCTCCTCCATGTGGTCAATAGATCAAGTGAGCCAATAGCATTTGAGCCAATACTGACCCTTGAAAATTTACACTGCAATTGACAATACCGGTACTTTTGAAAATTAATCTTATTTCGCAATGAAACAAGGAAAGCGTATTCCTGCCATTTTGCTCTGAAAGTTCACTAATAATAAAACTAATAGAGAATCTCTCTTAGTGAATTTTCGTCCACAATCCACATTTAATCTCTGGTTAAGCGATTTTGCCGTACTCATAAGATTCTTCAGACGCGTAATAAAGGTATGCTCCTTGGCAAGATTTTAAAAAAGATAATTTTCAAGAAATATCAATAATCATTTGTCTCTTTTTGCCTTATTTGGCAAAATATTAATTAATCTGCCTAACATATTTGTCATATTTTTATTCGAATTGTATCAGAGCTTTTGTTTTACCATTTATTCAAAACTCAGAGGATTCTCTTTTCAACCAACGTTCGCCAGACGGCCTACTGCATTTTAAAAAATATTGCATGCTATGATTAGGATCGCGGCACGTTACAAAACCGCTAATGTGGGTCGCGGTTCCAAAATGTTTGGGAAACCCTGCTTTAGACTGCATAATAATACACATTTAAGATTTGGTTTTCCAGAACATTTGATATTAGGCCCTATTTATAGGAAAATTATAGCCAAAATGTTGCAGTTTGGGAGCTTGCAAGAAAATCCCGAACACATGCATCTCCGGTATTGATTCGATTTTTTCACCAGATAAATAGGTAAAATGCCGGACAGTCCGGTTAAAAACCGGACATCTGGCAACCCTATTTGCCCTACAGTCAGTCCAGCGCTGCCTCTTCAAGCCCTGCAAGTGATGAACTTTGGACAAAGTTGGAGTCGATGTTCATCATTATCTGGCTTGTTATGGGAATTTGAGTCGAACTTTGAAGATAGACATTTTAGAAGCCCAAATCGTTGGCGTGTCTCTGGTTAAGGTCTCTGAATCAGTTGCGGCTCCACAGGGGGCGCCCGCCCCCCAGTGGCCCCCTGTTGGGACCTTATACTTAATACTACTTACCTAACAACAAATGGTTGGCCCCATGATTAGAAGTTGCCACCCCAGCGCCCCCCCTACCACTTGCCAAATCCTGGAGCCGCCACTGCTCTGAATTCTGCTGTTACTGTAGATATCGGGCCGACGGGAAAGCACTGAAGCTTCGAGCGACGATGCTAGAAACTTAGTAGCAAGCTTTAAGTTAGGTTGGCTATAGGCTTAATAGGCAATGGAATGGATAAAGTCATAAATTCAGACAGTGAGCCTACCAGACATTAGGCCTACCTGCCTAGACTACCTTTAATTGACATTAATTTTGGGGGGTTTTGATGCTAGACAACCCAGGAGGAATCAGTATTTGCTGTGTGCTGAATTTTATTTCCTTTTCTTGTTATGAGTAAAAAATATACTAAACGCATTTTGATAATGCGCTATAGGCTGATAATATTTCTCTATTAAATTTGTGACGAGAAATTTCAGACTTTTGATGAGAAGTATTCTCCTTTTTTGAAAGTATCCCCATTGCCACTATTGTTCCTGTGGCGAGTGTGCGTCTCTTAGGTGTGCTTTTGGACGAAACACTATCGTTTGATGCACACACCAACAACGTTAGCCGATGCTGTCATTACCAGATACGGAGGGTCAAGCTGGTTCGGCGCTACCTAACGGTGAGTGCAGCCGTTCAGCTTGTACGGGCCTTCGTCTTGTCAAGAATGGACTACTGTAACAGTGTCTTGCTAGGCCTATCGGAAAACAAGCTAAATCGACTTCAGTCCGTACTGAATCTGGCTGCACGAGTGGTCTTCGGTTGTCGCTGGAATGACCACATCACGCCACTGCTGAGAGATCGCCTCCACTGGTTACGCGTTCAACAGCGTATTGTTTTCAAGCGTTGTTGGCTCACTTTCCGAGCCCTTTATGACCCACACTGCCCAGAATATCTGAGTGCGCTGGTGCAGCGAACGACGTCAAATGAGTCGAGAATGAAGCTTCGGTCGAGTCGTCGAGTCCTACTGCTTGTCCCTCCTCCGTCAAAGACCTCCAAGTTTGGAGAAAGGTCATTCTCCAAAGGGAATCCGTTACTTTGGAATTCGTTACCTGATGTTGTGTTGGAAGCTGTCTCTGCGGAATCCTTTCTTAGGAACTTAAAAACACACTTATTTAATATCGGATTTTATTGATAGAATTTATGTCAAAGCGCTTTTGTCGTAGGCCTTAGCCTTGTTTACTGCGCTGGAGAAATTGTCTAGAAATAATAATAATAATAATAATAATAATTGATTCAAACTGGAATTTAAATTTGCAAGGCAATTTAGGCAAATGCACGCGTACTGTATGCAAGATGACGTCATTGTGTTTTTACAATAGGAGAGACATCTGTCGAACGGAGAAGAAACTGACGTCACTGGTTTGACGCAACAACTCGATTCGATTAATTTTCAAGATATCAAGTTAGTACATTCCTGCTTCTTCTATCATACTTTGCATCCGCTATGTCATACTACTACTACTACTACTACTACTACTACTACTACTACTACTACTACTACTACTACTACTACTACTACTACTACTACTACTACTACTACTACTACTACTACTACTACTACTACTACTACCACTACTACTACCACCACCACCACCACTGCTGCACCACCACCACCACTGCTGCTGCACTGCACCACCACTACCACCACCACCACCACCACCACCACCACCACCACTGCACCACCACCACCACACCACCACTGGTACTACTAGCACCACTAGTACTACTACTACTACTACTACTACTACTACTACTACAATAATAATAATAATAATAATAATAATAATAATAATAATAGGGCATCGTTATGGCGGTACCAGTTACAGCTGCAGTTCGCTTATGTTGACATAACAGCGACTCTCCTACAGTTGTCGTAATGTAACTCAGATCCGACTTGTGATTAAAATAATAATAAATATTATAGTTGTTCAATCGGAAGCGGACTATTGGCACCGTTTATAGCGATTCTATTTCAACACGGCACGGAAGTCTTAAGGTCTTCAGCGTCTCAATGCAGTTTTGTTGTCCGATAACACTGATTCGCTGACCCCTCTGAACGGCCCTTAAGAGAGACAGACAGGAGACATCCGCGGCTGAGTGAATGCTTGAAATTCGAATGTGTTTAGTCTGTTGTATACAGTAGGCCTAGTACTCACAAGACGAACAAAGAGCGATTGAAGCGAGTGTTTATTTATTTAAATTCGCCAGATTAACTCAAAACAGATGATTCATGAATGAACAGCAGTCGGATAAAAAGAAACAAGTGGTAACAGGAACCGAAGCACTCTGGACACCATTAATAAGGCTATAAGAAATGTAAAGCATTCGTCATATTGTTCCATCGACTTCTAGCGACAATATCGTCGATGAGTTTCTTCCATTCTTCTCTACTTTTTGTGTTTTAGGATTTATATTTTTGACAACACGCATTTCATATTTGAAAGAGTGCGTTTATAATGTTCGTATCACCTCAGTCACCTCAGGGGACGCCTTCGTGTGTTAGCCATTAAGCGTTAACTCATTACTAATGTATAATAATTAATTTACAGGTTCACTTTATTATGAGTATCTCTATCCTGCAATTATGCGGTCAAAACTGTATGCATTGTGAATAAGCAAGCAACAATTAGGCCTATAATTATTTGGCCCATTTGCTATGTTGTATTCAAAAAAAGAGGGGAATTCCATGCTTAACGCAACCATCAAACAGCTCCAGCTCCTCTGCTATATTTGGGTACAATTACTGGTCGAAGCGCCTGTGTAGGATAGACCATTCTCCTGAGACTATTTATGTTTAGCGGGGTCTGATATGAACATTGCTCATTAAAATAGTCCTTCCTGTTGGCAAATAATTAGTTCTGTAGAACAGATTAGATATCTAGGCTAAAGGAACCTTATTCCGGAATTTTGTGAAAATTTGATTTATATATCTAGGCCTACCAATAGTATTAACCATATACCAAATATACTTCAATTTTCAGTATTTCTAACCGCTCTCAATAAAATACGAGACTGTGAGTCATTCTTCCAGGTGGCTTCGAAAAGATATATCTAGGCTATTCCAGAGATTACCAGCTGTAGGGGGTAGGCTACTCGATAGTACTTTTAAAAACCAGAGAACTTTGCTGGTGGAAGTTATAGCCATATGACTGAGTACTTTAGAGCGCGCTGTACAGCATACAAGATGAGACAGACACTCTTAATTGTTTGCGCCGATAACCGAGTTTGTCGCTGTCGTCTTATGCGTAAGACTACTTGCAGTATTCTTTATATAGTGGGTCGCGGGTTTAGCACGAAATTAGATTCAAAAGCGTCAGTTTCTAGCCTATACCACAATGTCACAAGCCTTGAAAGTTGCAAGTAGGCTTAGGTTTTAAGAAATTTAGATGCATGCAATCCTCCATACGCGGCCTATATCAAAATGATTAGCGTATTATCGGATTTTTAGTTGACAATAAGTTTGCAGGGTGGCGGCATGTTACAAGACCGCTGAAGCGCGTCGCACAGTTCCAAAAGTTTAGAACATCCAGGCCTATAGTACATTTTGAAATTAATCTTATTTCGCAATAACGCAAGGAAAGCGTATTCCGACCATTTTGCTCTGAAACTCCACTAACAATAGAGAATCTCTAGTTATGTTGAAAAAACCTAGCGGTAAAGCGATTTTGCCCTACTCATAGGATTTTTAAGATGCGTAATAAAGGTATGTTCCTGGTAAAATCTTAAAAAGATAATTTTCAATAAATTTCAATATTTATTTCTCTCCATTTGTCTTATTTTTGACAAAAATATAAATAATTCTGCCTAATATATATTTGCAATATTTTCACTCGAATCAAAATCAGAGCTTTTGTTTTGCCATTTATTCAAAACTCCGAAGATTCTTTTCAACTAACGTACGTCAGATGGCCCAATGCATTTATTATTATTATTATTATTATTATTATTATTATTATTATTATTATTATTATTATTATTATTATTATTATTATTATTATTATTATTATTATTATTATTATTATTATTAACTAGACAATTTATTTAGCGCAATAAGCGTGACAAAATGGTAAAAGACAGGAGCGCTTGACAATACTACGTAGGCCTATAACCGATGGTGAATAGGTAAGTCTTAAGATTATTTAGGAAAAGTTATTGGAAAGATATTACGTGATATGATTAGGGTCTCGGCGCGTTACAAAACCGCTGAAGTGGGCCGCGGTTCCAAAATGTGTGGGAAACCCTGCTACAGCATATATACTCCATACAGCTTTAGAAATTGATGTTATATTCTATGGATTGCATCCTATGTTAGGTCATGAGCATTTATAATAATAATAATAATAATAATAATAATAATAATAATAATAATAATAATAATATAATAATAATAATAATAATAATATCCTAAGTGGTTTAATAAGGTTTCTCCTGTGTTGAATATACAAGGAATTCAATTAGTTTTGTGAAAGAGCATAAAGTCAGATAATTAATTAATTAATCCAATGATCATTGTTTTACTAAATAACAAATAATACCCAGAGATAATCACACGATAATCATAAGGGGAGAATGAATAGGGTTACCAGAAGGGACAATTTTCCGCCGTGGGGTAACCCGAAATTTAGTTTAGTGAAATTAAAGTTATAGGCCTTCTAGGATGACAAGATATGAGGATAATAAATAATACGACGACAGGATGATTTATTATGAAATGATAAGATGTTTAAGCTAGTTATTTATTTATAAATTTATTAATGACTTATATACTGTATCAATAGAAAAGCGATTAATAGGCCTATAGAACAAGGGTAGGCAACCTTATTTTGCAAGGGGCCATCATAAATTTTGATCAACATGCGGGGCCGGGGAGCCGCATGTTTTTGTTGAAATTTTGCACATTGTTTTCACACTCAGTGACAATCACTTCCGATCACTTGATGATATGCCTACTAATTGGTAACAATTACAATTGAACAACAGTAATTTACTATAATTTGCTAAATTAAGCTCAGGAACTAGAAGTCTTATTCATGATTCAACATTGAACGCAGAGCAGTTGCGGGCCTCTAAATGTTTTTGGAAAGTTTGTTACACGTTCATGATGTCGTCAAAAAGGTTTAACGATTAATAACCCAAAAATATGCAAGACTATAGTGTAAAAATTTTGGTGACTAAGCTAAATTTTTTTGCTTGTCAAGATTTTTAAAGACATTAAAAAAGGCACAACACCTCTTTTCTCTAGTTGCTCCCCTCGTAACGGACACAACACCATTCACTCATGCGCGAAATCACTTTGTTGTTGACTCGCCCCGGGTCCCCCTATAGATTCCCAGGCGGCCCTAGGCATTTACAAACCCCCATTTCGGTCCATCTCGGCGGGCCAGCATGCACTTCTTACTCCCTCACTCAGTTCAATGCGAATGCCGAAGACTCGCTATTTCGTCTTCCGAGTCCCGACTCCAAAGCGCGGGAGCGCCTCTGAGTAAAAATATAAGAGGCGCTATAAAAATGCTACATTACATTTACTATGACATTACAATTAACCACGTCGACAACACTCGTTGTTTAGTTAACGGACTGGTAAAATATATAAGTTTGGGCATATAAATATATATATATATATATATATATATATATATATATATTTGCCATTAGTACTTCACGAGGGACTTTGAAAAAAATTTAATATAGAAATAGTGTCGCTAACAACGGTTCTCGTTGAAAAGAACCATATATATATATATATATTTATATATATATTTAACTCCTCATCTGAGTGCAACCTATATCTGTATATATATACATATATATATATGTCATATATATATATATATATCATATATATTATATATATATGTCTCGTCTTGTCAGAACACACACACACACACACACACACACACACACACACACATATATATATATATATATATATATATATATATGTCAAAAACCTACGAAGTTTTTTTCTGAACATGAACGCCGAAATCGAAAACTATTGTGGTTTGATTGAGACGACGTTATAGCTGATGGTTTTACATGCATTAGTCTCAGCCGCAGCAGCTGAGTTGGCTATAGCTCAGATTCAGAGATGCTCTATATAAGCTACAATAGATGTGAACCGTCTGGTCTGGTTCCTCATAGGCCGCTCAGTTCTTCTCGAGCGCCAGATGGGCGTGCAGGGAACACGATATTATAATCGGCACATGACAGATTCTTAATGTTAAAGCTGCATGTATATTCACAGTATAGCAGCCATACATAGGGGTAGAGATACGATACCATTGCTCTATACCCGCATCCTGTGAACGGCAAAATAGGCCTACACGTACTACTAGGCCTATACTGGATCGGTCGTCGCTTTCCGGATTGGGAAATATATTTCACAAGATTCCGGAATTTTGGGGACAAAATTTCCCAGTCGAAAGGAGGCGGAAAATGATAGAAGACGCCGTGCAGACGGATTTGCAACAGGACCTTCCAAGCAACGGAGGAACGCTGCGGTGAGCAAAACGAGGCGCTATAGAAGCGATAAGCTAAACAAACAAAATGCATGTACACTGTATAGTGTCGTTAAAGTGTCGTATCCAGCATTAGCGAGTCATCGAACTTCATCCTAAGTTCGATTTTCAGGGAGCGGTTTTCGAGGTATAAACCCACGGATAGAGAATGACCCTATATATGGAGGTAGAAATTTTAAAGTTTTATCCGACCGACCCCTCAATGAGGGGCCAGAAATTTGGGGTGAGATTAGTCAAAATCACACTGCTTTTCTGAAAAATCGACCCCTGAGTGAACGGAGTCCACATCTCAGTTTGTAACTGTTTAAAATATTTTCCTGGGAATTCTGAAAGCTTTTAACTCTCTCCCTCACTCCTCATCATCGAGTGCAACCTATATCGGTATGGGTCGAACGTTCTGTGCTATAAGTAGTTCGAGCATCAACTGCTGTTTTACAAGTCGATCTCTGCTATAAACTCAAGTTTTTATTTTATTATTATTATTATTATTATTATTATTATTATTATTATTATTATTATTATTATTATTATTATTATGTTAATCACTATTTTACATTGATGTCGGCGTTGAGTTCGTTTGATCTATCGCTTATTGAGAATGAAATGGATTATGTTAAGATTCGTGCTATAGTGCGGACAGCTGCCGCTTAGGCCTTTTCATTTCAAAACCTAAATGCTGTTTATAAAGAGCTTAAAAATATTATTCTATCAAGGCTTAATTTGGACAGAAGAAGAATGGAATTAGAAGTAAGCCTGACGTTGCGTTTATATCTGAATTAATCGCAGCAGTTCGACTGGGCACAGGTTTAAGTTTAATCAGTGAGACGTTAATTCTTCCGTTTGCAGAAGTTCTAATGACTCATTGCCAGAGTTTAAGGAATTAATGATATGCTAAGCCTTACTGTTAATTCTGTAGAATCTACGCAAACTAATTTTCTTTCTTTTCACTCTGGCTGTCTGTCTGTCTGTCTGTCTGTCTGTCTCTGTCTCATGGGAAAATGGCCTAAATGTCTTTCTAAATAAAGAGATATCGTATGCACACAGATAAATAACTATTTGAAGGGTTCTACTTATGGGGTTGAAATTTTTACGTAACAACAAAGTCGTCGATTAATTATTGATCTATAATAATGATTAAAGTGGATTTTCGTGCATAATACGTTATTTGCCCCCTCCCACAACAAGTATTAAATTCTCTGAATTTCATCATGATGCCAGAGAGGAGAATCAGAAGAGACGACTAAGCTGAGGACCGACCGAAGTGAATTAATAATGGCTCACAGCCAACATTAGCACGACGATAAAGTCAACGGTTAACCTCAATAAACATATTGGCAAAGCAATATTGTATTGATATATTGGATGGTGCTGCTGTGAACCCCGCGACGGACATTAATTTCATCTAAATTGTCGACTTTTCCGTCATTATTGAAGTCTAATCGGGGAAAGGGGGAATGGCACACCGGCTGGCAAGCCCAAACAAAGCGGGGTAGACCGGGGCAATTACGGACGCGGCGCTGCACGGGACTGTGACGTCCAGATAGGAGAAGTTGCACTTGGCAAATGATGGCCACATCCTGTCATTAGGCCGCATTCGGTCGGAGGAGGCAGCTTTCAATTACCATGTACTAGGACCTTGTCGCACGATCCTGAGCCTTTGCTGGCGTGTACGTATGTAAACATACTGCGAAGTACAACAGAACGGAGGATACAGAACCGTCCACACTTTCCATCAATCAGTTGTTTCCTAATAAAAGTGATTTTGAGGGCAAATGTTTTTTGCTTAATACTGTAGAATGACTGCTGCTTGATACCGCTTATATTTAGTATAAAGCTGCGCTACAATACTATATGTAGTATTGTAAAGCGCTCTTGTCTTTGGCCATTTTTGTCATGCTTATTGCTCTATATAAATTGTCTTGCTAATAATAATAATAATAATAATAATAATAATAATAATAATAATAATAATAATAATAATAATAATAATAATAATAATAATAATAATAAGGTACAATCGAATCCAGTTTATTGAAGAAGACTGCAGCATCTCCAGTTCGGCAGTGGAGACAGTCAAATTCAGCTAAACAAGCGACTGCTCAAAATATGCACCACTAACCGAAGATGACACTGGACTATACTCGGTTTATTGTTCAGATATGACTTTATAGTACGAATGTATCCAAGGACTTAACAAGTCACTTTAGGCTTGACCAAAGGAACGGTATGGTGTGACAGTCTGGAATCTAGAAAAAAATAATAATGCACTTCTATAGCGCCATTTCTAATACCCTAGGGTATCAATCGATGGTACTTCAAATTCATCCGCAAAGACCAGGTCATTCCAGAGATCAGTCAGAGGGAAACAGCAAGACAGACTATGGAGGAAATGCTAGTTGGAAGAGACGTGTTTTAAGCCTAGATCTGAAAATACTCAGTTTATTGCAAGATCTGACAACCAGGTGAGACCGACCGATAAACCCATTATAATATAATATAACTAGGTTTAAAGTGGTTCAGTATAGGGACTGCCTTGTGTGAGAACCATTTTAGCAGAATACAGTCAAACCCCGTTTGCACGCGCTTCGAGGGACCGGAAAGAACATCAATTAACGTTAACCGAGTTCGAAGAAACCTGTTGATTGTAGGCCAGTCCAAATTATGCGATCAAATTATATAAGCACCGTAAATGAAATATCTGAAGGGAAACACAGAGACAGGGAAGGATAGAGAGAGAAAAAATGTTTCCGTTGTACTGAAGTTTCCTGTTTTGTTTCAATCACTTTGTTTCGCTCAATGCTCAATTGTAAACTAATTAATTATAAGCGCTTTAGTTTAATTAGTTATAAACGATTTAGTAACGTCCATCGACTCATGCCAAGTGCTTTGCGTGAAATGGCGCTATAGAAGTGTTATTTAAAAAACGCAAGTGATATCTTTAAAATAATATAAAATATCGGTAAGACATATAAATTAAGTGTGCTGCGTTAATCGGATTTGACGTTTGCTGAGTTCGAGACAGTATCAGCTTTTAAACATTCCTTTTCCAGCCTACGGGCAATCTGCACAATGGTCTATAATGCCAGTGTTTCCCAAAGTGGTGGTGGTCGGTATAGCGTGAGTCGAGAACATTGAGGGGGAAAAGTGAAAAAGTTAGAAGTTTCGAAATATTTTCTCACGCAGATGTCATTTTGCTAACATCTGCAATAGGCTATTTCCACACATGTTGCATAGAATTAGGAGAACTATATATAGAATTGACGAAGCATGCATATATTTTATGACTTACTAAAGGTCGTATAATAGGAAGAATATAATTTTTTAATGGCACCGGTCCCTATTGCAGTATGAAAATATTTTGATACCGGTCCGATAAACTTAAGAGCTTGGGAAGAAGCACTGGTCTATAGCCTATATCCTCTAGCATACCATTCTGATAACGTTATCTACTATTCTAAATTCTAAGTGGTTTATCAGTCTATGTGCATGAGAAATTAATGTTTAACTAATTTTATGGACTGTGTGCGTCTTAATCAGTGGCGGCTCCAAGATTTGGCAAGTGGGGGTGAGGGCGTTGGGGTGGCAACTTCTAATCATGGGGGCAACCATTTGTTGTTAGGTAGGCCTTTGTAGTATTAAGTATAGGGTCACAACAGGGGCCACTAGGGGCCAGGCACTCAATAGGGGGAGATACGGGCCCCCTGTGGAGCCGCCACTGGTCTTAATTCAAATTGTTTTTATCTAAATGTCTTTTCTATTTTAGGGCGAAACAAAGTTCGCGACTTCTATCGAGCGGACGTAAACAGTTCAACATGGATCCGAAGAAGGTAATCCGAGCAAATAATTAATTATTTATTTCTCTAAAAACACTTCTACAGTCTGTAGAGGGCTCGGCGCGTGGATGTTGTAAATTAAGATAAGATTGCATCAGATTTTAATAGTTTTAATTCCCGAAAATATATTTTCAACAGCAAATCTTAACCGGAAGCTAATTACGCCCACTGCGCATGCACCAAATTCACATTAATAAGTAAGTAAATAATAACTTGGAAGAGGATCCCATAACGTGTCGAAGAATTTAATCTAACGTAGTCAAAGACATGGAATGTGTTGATGCAGTTGAATTTGTACTTTGTAAGATTCAGTTTGCGAATTTTGTCAGCATAAAAGTGACTTCATTACCTGCTGTAGGATTGTAATTGAGTTGAGTTGTTGCAATAAACAGTGTAATCCGAGAATTTCAAAGTTTCCATCGGCTGTTTCCCTGTGTTATGCATATCGTAAGATGGGGCCATCTTGAATCTGTTAACAGCGAGGGCGGGGGCATTGTGTTTGCTGTTGTAATTCGCTTATGGGTAAAACTTTTCCGACATCTCCGTCGGAACTACAGTATTGGCCGAAGTTTTCCTCACCTTGCGACCTCCTTATTATGAGCATCGCTCATGGAGATAACACAGCTCACCGTAAAGAGGGTAGGGCCTATGTCTTGCCTTCGGGTATATAGAACAACCCATCAGCGAACGGAAATGAACCGAACCAGTCAGCTGACCTTTGAACCGCGGCACGTGAGCGCTCGCGTACACTTATGCGAAAAGCTCTTCGTCCGTTCTATACTGAGCAATGGCGTAGCTACGGGGGGGGGTCAGGGGGACGTGCCCCCTATTCTGGTTGGGACCGGTTGTGAGATTTGCGCAAAACCGTTGAGTTATTTTGGAGGGGTATTTTGATCGAAGTGAATGAATACTGAATACTCCTGACCTTTTTTGCTTTTTGACCCGAGAATGGCGATGTACCCCTTTATTTCTGAATCCTGGCTACGCCACTGATTCTGAGCCTTCATCAACTGGTCGACGAAGAGTTCGTCAGTTAGACGTCGGAGGTTGAAACAAAGAAAAGGCGCTTTATAAAGGCAGAACAGGTTCGTTCGTATACACGGACGCTAATCTACCGTAAAATTTAAAAATCATCCGTTAAAGTCGTTCACCACTTTCCGCGATTTTACCCTTCGCTTCTGAATTCGTAGCGTGCACCCATCCGTACACCCACCCACCCACCCACCCGCACAAAGAGCGGATGTGGGCCTGGAGTGTGTGCGGGGTTGGTTGAGTAGAAGACTGCAGATGCTCCCGGTCTTGCAATAGCGATAACGTTTCGCGCCTGTTCTGAGTAATTAGTGCCAGCACTTTCATAAGCACTCGCACAAAGAATATGACATAGTAAATCTTTGCAAACGCCACACACACACACCAACAGACGCATCTCGCGCCTAGCTTTTTGCTTTGGTGAACACAGCGGCTTTTACCCCTCCCCTTGCAGCCGGGCTCAATTCCCCCCAAAATTACAAATCCCCCAAAATTACAAATTCCCTCTATTAATTTGCTCCCTTGTAGACTTAGTATTATATTCAGCTTTTTATCCTTTGTGTTAGACATAGCTATCATTGATTACGTCACGGTCAGTGTTATTTTGAATCAATATCAGTCTCGGTTCAGTTCAGATTAGTAGCAAAATATTCCCGCCCCCGCCCTCTCCCCATTTTTTTCAGGGCGCAGCTGCACCCGCCTTAAATAGGGATAGAAGCCCCTGGGTGAACAGGTTCAGTGCGATATGCGATATCAACCATTAACAAGTGATGCATGGGACTGGAAGACACACACGTGACTTCGACTGAAGACCAGTGCACTAGATAACGTATAAAGTATAAACCACTTTGAATGAAATTTCAGTCATTCATGCGGACATGCAGCCTGTTGGTTTGTCTAGTTTTTTTATCTAGTAAGCGTCACACAGCTTGAAACATTAAGTTAAATATCATCATCATCATCATCATCATCATCATCATCATCATCATCATCATCATCATCATCATCATCATCATCATCATCATCATCAATCGTTATCATCATCATCCGGCTCTCCGCCACACTGGCGCTGGGCGATGGCATGGATTAACTGTCTCCACAAAGTCCTGTCTTGCGCAATTCCATGTATTTGGTACTGGTTTAGGTACTCCATTTACAGTGATTTTCATACAGGCTTACTTAGCCTCCTAAGCCACTTTAACCCCTTAATCGTGTATTTAACTGTAACTAAATGTAAAATGGACGTATATATCCTGGATCCCCAGTTAAGGGGTTAAATATTATTATCATTGCATTAGGCACTGGTTTTGCAGATTGATTCTATAGTGTATCCAAAATGTGATAATCGTCACGTGACTGTCTTCAACTGACGGTGTTTTAGGGAATGGAATATCTGATCGAACAGAATCTTGTCGAAAATACGCCACAAGATGTCGCCACGTTCATGTACACAGCGCAGGGACTCAGCAAAACAGCAATCGGCCAATACCTCGGAGAAAGGTAAAAACAAACGAAAGGCAACAGTTTTACGTTAAATTCTACGGAAACCACACACACACTGTTAGATAGTAAGTAAGTGAAGCAATACATCGTGAGTTCTGTCCAACGACGTGGCACTAAAACATAAGCTAATTCACAGACAGTATAGGCTATTATTATATTCAGGTTCAAAACCTAATCAGTGGAAGGCCAACTAATTTGTTGTTGAATGCAGAATATTAGGACTTTCTGTGTTGGGTCCCAACTAGGATGTAGGGCCATTTGTGGGGAAAGGTACTTTTATGAGGGTCTTTCGTCATAAGAGCTTCGAAAAGAAGTGTTTTTCGTTTTGAGCCGCCACTGGCTGTTATTGATTACTTTTAAGTAGGTCGAAGCAATTAAACATCGTGAGTTCTGCTCGAGAAACGATTCGCCGAGTGAGGCAACAGGAAAACATAGTTTAACTATAAAGCATGTTAAAACAGCGAAAAGACTATACGTTTGGTATTTCAGGTTCGGAAAACCTAGTCACTCAGAGTGGAAGGTGTAATTGACTAATTATGTTTTATAAAGTTAGCTAGCACCACCAAAATGGTGAATGGCGAAACAGCAGAAGATTCTTCGGACTTTCTGGATGTTACCTGTCCCTATACCAACCTGGGCCATTAACATCATCTTCCGTTCCTCGTTGACCTGTCAAGTGGTTGGATTTTTTGTTCTAAAGGACTTAAACCGGAGGGTAACGGCAGCGAGTTTTTTCCATCATCCGAGGGATTTTTAACATCGCCACCTAAGACCTTCGTTGACATGTCAGCGTTTTTAAAGCGCTTTTGATTTTGGTATTAAACTATGTACAGCGCTATATAAATTGTCCTGGAATTACAATACAATACAATACCACCACAATGGATATAGCTGGCTAATGAGTCTAGTGTTAAGTGACACTTTATTCCATATAGTTTAATTTTAATATAGAGCCAACTTCAGATCACAGTATACAAGCAAAACGGGACGAAGCTTGCGGATGTTAAATAGAATTCGGAAAAATACAAGGCAATGATTTCGCCCCAAAGAAAAAGTCTCGAATTTCTGTTTTGCCTTACTCCGATGTACTGTAGACTGCTGGCTTGTTCCTGGTCCAAATTTCACGAAATCTAAAACTGTTTAACACGTGATCTATTAAGACGCATCAGACAATTATTATAACTGATTATTTTCCTACATGCTGCCATGCAGAGGCGTCATTTGGGCTGGGGGGGCCGAGGAAATGAAAATATTAATTTATAATGTGTTAATGTGCAAAAAAATTCAAAAATTGCCAAAAAATATCAAAAAATTGCAAATTTTCCACCAAAAATCATTTCCTCCATAGCTATAACGTCCCAACCACATTGACCCTTCGGATTAAATGGCCTTGAATGAATGACCATACATTTGTCTATAGCTACTTCATACGAAGATTAAGCGCCTAGGAATATGCCTAAGGAGCTACTGCGGTGCTATTTTGAAAGCGCTATAGAAATTAACGAAGTTTTACTTCTGTTTTATTTTAATACAGAAATGCATTTAATCAAGAAGCTCTCAAGTCGTTCGTTAATCTTCACGAATTCTCCCAAACTAACCTCGTCCAGGCACTTAGGTAAGTAAAAACACTGCATATGCTAGAAATTCTATAGCGCATGGTTAATATATATATATATATATATATATATATATACTTATGAATACTTATAAATACCTAATCGCATATAATATAATAGGTTTTAATATATTGCGGGATCAGTAAGATGAAGCGTTTAAAGATTTTAATGATAAAAATAGATTTAATTTTGGTTTCAAAACAGTGTGAGATTGACAAAATTATAATCATTTTTGTTTTAGAAATTTTCATAGAAAAATTAAGTAGATCACCTCATAATCCTTATCGCTGGGTTGAGTCAAAATCTGTTTTTGCCGTCTATAGATGTAGAGATCTCTGAGAATTTTGAAACTTTACGTTAAGTTAAACGATGATAGACTGTTTAGTGTTTATTGATTTTAGGCATTTTCTGTGGAGTTTTCGTCTTCCCGGTGAAGCTCAAAAGATCGATCGGATGATGGAACAATTCGCCGATCGATACTGTCAGCTCAATCCAGGTGTCTTCAGCTCAACAGGTACGCAGTCAATCCGTTAGATAGCAGCTATCGGCACTTAAACTATACAAGTTTTCCAGTATTCTATCAGTCGTTGCAAACTAGACAAAATCTTGCGATATCTTAGTTACTTAAGCTGCATATACATAGGCGTAAGCTTGGATGAAAAAGTGGGCGGCCCAGCCTATACCTTTACCATTCTCTAGCATAGTCTCTCAAAATTTGGGAGATGCATGGGAACCTAGAGCCTAGAGGCCTAATAGAAGCTGACACCTGTTATTATGTAGTATTTTACATGTTGTACAGTATATGAATTTCGTTTCTGCTTTTTATAGATGCATATAGGCCTACTTGATTTTGAAACTTTAACATATATATATATATATATATATATATATATATATATATATATATATATATATGTGTGTGTGTGTGTGTGTGTGTGTGTGTGTGTGCTTGTGTGTGACTTTGAACTAAGTGGCTAAAATTATGCAGCTGCCACATGCTCTGTTGGCAGGCGCTATATAAATACGCTGACTGTGCTTACTTGCTTGCGGTTGATGATTGACGTATAATGGGCGTATTTGCGTCGTTTCATTTTGCAGATGCGTGCTACGTTCTTTCGTTTGCGTTGATCATGTTGAATACGAGTCTTCACAATCCAAACGTAAAAGACAAACTGACGCCCGACGCCTTCGTTGCGATGAATCGAGGCCTTCAAACGGATCAACAGCAGGAAGATCTGTCAAGAGAGCTAATCATGGTCAGTTAGTGCTGTCCATCATCAATTCCATCTCTCTATCCCCCCTCTCTGTCTCTCTGTCTCTCTGTCTCTGTCTCTGTCTGTCTGTCTGTTTCTGTCTCTGTCTCTGTCTCTGTCTCTGTCTCTGTCTCTGTCTCTGTCTCTGTCTCTCTCTCTCTCTCTCTCTCTCTCTCTCTCTCTCTCTCTCTCTCTCTCTCTCTCTCTCTCTCTCTCTCTGGGTTTTTGGATAGAAGAGAAGATGATGTCTCAATGAAAAGGAAAAGCAGAAAAACAGAAAGTTTCAATGTTACAGAAAAAAAGAACTTTTGTTGAGCAGTTACTTTCTTCGGGGCTGTCCATTAATTACGTCAACAAAATAGGGGAGGTGGTTGGAAAAAGTTTGAAAGTTGTTGGCAGGGGGTGAGGGCCCTGAGGGGGCGGTAAAGAGAAGCTGACGTCAGCAATTTTAGTTTTAAGAAATAATCAAAAATTAAAGAATGTCATGGAATATTATTTATTGCAACAGAAAAAAGCCTGACAATCAAAATAAAAGGTCATCACCACCACATTTTGACATTCTTGCGTTTTCCTTTCCATCAGGTGGTTAATTTTGGTTGGGAGCGATCTTCTCACCGATGTAGGCCTATTTACCTACGACTTTTTGGTAGGCCTATGTACAAACGACAAGTCAGTATAGGAATATTTACATGTATTTACATGTTGGTATAGGCCTATTTACGAACGACTTGCCGTAGGCCCATGTAAGGCCTACAGTTGCTGGAATCTTTATCCTGGTTTAAGCCTGAGAAATCGTGACAAACAGGAACTGCTAAAGGTCATCGCTATAATTACCATAGCGACACATCAAAGCTTTCGGCATTGATGATGTTCGTTGGTTTAATTTA
This sequence comes from Metaphire vulgaris, assembly GCA_018105865.1. Taxonomy (NCBI): domain Eukaryota; kingdom Metazoa; phylum Annelida; class Clitellata; order Crassiclitellata; family Megascolecidae; genus Metaphire; species Metaphire vulgaris. The sequence continues at coordinate 14,592,469 of CM030838.1, read as the reverse complement.
GACCCGGTGTGTTCGAAATTAGAAGGCTTTCTGTTGTCTTATACTGTCATCGGTGAGATTCGCAAGGTACACGAAAAGAAGTATCTTGTTATTGTCAAGGTGCCTCGTTATATCCGATTTCAGTGGCCTCTGGTTGGTTCGATTGCCCGATCGTCAGGTTCTATAAGAAGTTGATGAAGATTGACTTAGCTGCAGGAGGCAGACTACCTCTGAGTGATAACGAAAAGCCAACTAACGAGTGTCACGTGCATGAGCTGAATATATACAGCTGTGGATAGACTGACCCCTACGTCATATTTAGGAACCCAACAGACCATCAATGTCTAAGCAAGAAGGCCTAAGTTCAAGCAGGGGCGTAGCCAGGAATTTAATTTGGGGGAGGGTATAATTTTGCGGGGCATATATTGTTATATATATATTATTTGTATATATTATATATATTATGTCTGTTATATATATTATATGTTATATACTGTATTATATTATACGAATTTTGGGGCTATATATGCCTGTTTTGTTTGGAAATAAATCCTTGATTGATTGAAAAATTATCCCCTCGCTACGCCCCTGAGTTCTAGGCGTGTTGTTGGGTTAGACCGTCTGTTCATTTAGTCTAATTTGGTAATTGTAGTGACAGACAGTAGCGCGCAGAGGGGGTGGCCGGTGGGGCGGTGAACCCCCGGACATCCACCAGACGAGGGCGTCCAAATTGTTTCGGCGATCTTTTTTGCTCTTCAACACCTAACACCGAGGTGGCCGAGGGAGCATCCAAATTTACTTTTGCCACCGGGGGGAATCCGCAACTCTGACGCGCCACTGGATAGTGACGATGACTAGAAAGTAGTTTTGGTAGATTTATTCTTATTCGTTTTCTATATATGTATAAATTCAGCATAACAATTAATTACCAACGGAAATGAGTGTTTAAATGTATATATATATATGTGTGTGTGTGTGTGTTTGTGTGTGTGTTTGTGTGTGTCTGTGTGTGTGTGTGTGTGTAAATGGGAGTGAGCTGTGTTCGCTGCGTAGAACCAAATGAGGAGGGTACTTTAAGTAAGTAAGTAAGTAAGTAAGTATGTAAGTAAAATCTCGTGAATTTGTGCTTTAATTTTCTTGGCCTTTCATTGTCATGCATTTGGAGGCGACAGCGTCTTTCTCGTTGATATTCAGCTAGTTGGGGTGCATAGGAAATTTCTATCCTATAGGATGAAATTAATCGAGTTCTGAGGAAGGACACTCGAACGGAGCGCTTCTTCATATATATATATATATATATATATATATATATATATATATATATATATATAAAGACATGCTATAAAATTGGGTCTTGGCGTTATTCTGCATGGGTAATAATTTATGGTACAGGCGACTTTGAGGCATGCGTAATGATTTCCTGTATATCCTGCGACTATACTACTATTAAATAGCGATCGATCGATCGGTCACTGTACAGTATATAGACTGAGAATTTGTCTCTAAAATGTCTACATTGTCTTATTATGTGAAGGACTTGTACAACAGCATCAAACGAGAGCCGCTTAAGATTCCCGAAGACGAGATGGAAGACCTTATGTTCACTTTCTTCAACCCGGTTAAAGAGGGATGGCTGTACAAACGAGGTACGGACCACCAGTGGCGTAGCTAAGGGATGTTGGAGTTGGAGGTTAACCCCTTGGCTGCCGAAAATAAAATCTTTAAATGAGTTTCTGTACATTTTATATTTTGGTATGCGATTTGGGGGGTGAACCCCCCTTGGCTATAGAATGTAACGGTGTAAGAGGTGACGACCTTTTTTGCTTGTCAGCATCTGAAAGGGAAAATAGGAAAGATGAGGATGACCTTTTTTGCTCGTCAAGATTTTTTCGAAGTTGGTCACGGTCAAAACCAAACCCCCCTTCCGGAAATCCTGGCTTCGCCACTACGGACCACCCACCATAAGATGCTCTATATGCATGTAACTGCCACATTACGGGACCATACATTTACCTTTATTCCGATCGGAAACGACCTGCAGTTTGTCTTCACCTGTACAGTATGTCTTGTTTTCACAGGTGGTCGGTGCAAGACGTGGAAACGGAGATGGTTTATACTGAACGACGGGTGTCTTTATTATTTCCAATACACGACGGTAGGTGGCTAAACCTGATGAAACGCCAAACAACTATGCGACTTCGATTTAAGAATTTCCTTGCGTTTGCGCGAAATCAGTTTCAATTAACCCCTTAACCGTGTGTTTAACTGTAACTCAATGTAAAATGGACGGATATATCCGGGATCCCCAGTTAAGGGGTTAAATCGGAATCTTGGCCCCGTTATTTTGCTGATTAATAATTATCTACATACTCACATACCTCTGCTATTGTCGCTTAGTTGTTCGGTTATTGTGGAAAGTTCATATAGTTCTATTACACTGGTCTACATTTTTAAAAAAAATTTCTGCTGACCTAGGTATTTTTGCTGATTTTACCCAATTGAGAGGTGCTGATTCCAGATATGAAGTCAAAAATTATGCAACACGTCAAATTTTTTCGCAAATTAGGAATGCTTAATTAAAGGTGTTAAAGTCAAACATAAGGGAAAATAGGAAATTCTGAAGAACCGATAACACGTAATATTTTTATTCAGCCCAAAAATGAGTCTGTCTTCTAACCAAGAGAGCAATAAGAGCAATAGCTAGTTGCTTAAATTTAAGTTTTGAGAAAGAAATCTTCTTTTTTTGGATGCTCCGGTATAGTTATGGTCACAGTTGTCACGCTGTAAACACCAGCAGTACTTAGTCTGCCATAATGTTCGAGTTCCATCTGCCTTGATATCTACGTTCCATGGTCTTGATGTCTTGATGGAAGCATTCTCCTTGTTCTTCACTCATAGCTCCAAGATTTGAAGTTCAGATAGCTATGAAAGAAATGCAACTTGACACTCATGTTTGCTCCCAGTCTTCGAAAAGCAATCTTCGAATTTTTAACTGAAAGGTCATAATTCTCGACTCTTGAGTTGCCAAGTAAGTCAGTAATCAGGTCGCAAAAAGCATCTTGTCTACAACTATAACATCCCATTGATTCAAAAAGTCCTTTGCTGTTGATGCAGTATACAAACTCCTCCTCCATATGGAAATGTTTGAAAAGATTCATTCTCTCTGCCATGATACATAAGCGTGGTTCCTGGGGCCAACACTGAACAGATTCTTTTCCTTCAGTCTTGAACCCAGTAACTCTGCTGACGACTTCGGCAGATCTAGGTCTCATATTAGGTCATTAAACTCAGCTTGGTTGAATGTTTGGTGCATTCCAGCGTCAACTTCTAAGGCCACGAAATCTTCGCAATCGGTGTCTGTTGACTGACAAAATTCATCTTCGTAAGAAACTCCCAAAGTAGTGCAAATAGGTACAGGAACTTTGTCACAGTGAGCAACTGGTCTCAGAGCAGAGGGGAGATTTGGGTACTGGATGGAAGATTTTGCCTTTGTGGACATGCCTGAAATATTTACCAGACAGAAGTAGCAGTCATCAACATGCATGGTTTGAGGCTCTCGCCACACCATTGAACTCCAAAGTTAAGACTTTTCTCTGACCTTTAGTCACATTATGAACTGTCTGAGGCTTTCAACACATGTCCTGCACACTTTATGTGGTGCCCAAGGTTTTCCTGGTCACTCAATTACGAAATATGCATGCTTTTTATGCACAAATTCAGACACCTATCTCCTTTGTTTAGGTGTTGTAAAGCAACCTCAGATGTAGCAAAATTTGTCAGGATCATTCCTGCACTGCTCACGAAGTGTTCGGGTGCTGGGTGACATATTCCACAGAAAGCTAGTTAGAATAGTTAAATTTATTTGACTTGTAAGCCTCATGAACGACTGAATGTTGCCGTCGGTTTCACGTTTTTATATAGGCCTATATCCATAAAATGCTGACGTCTGCAGTTTAAAACTGCCTATTAAACTGTTGTATTATTAAATAGTTATGCCCACTGCATATTAAGCATATCTTTTTGCACATCCTTAACTTTTTGCATATTCAATATAGCTAAAGAATTATAATACATAATGCTACATTATTACAGTAAACAGTAAATCAGTAAACAGCGTTTTGCGGAAAAAACTGGACGTGATAGGAGAAAATGGGTGTGATTTTTGGATTCAGCACACCAAAATACATAAAGATCACATGTTGTCTTCAAGTCAGCAAAATTGACGTAGACCAGTGTTATTATTATCGGCTATATATCATTACACACGTTATATGCAAGTTTAAAAAGTTGAAATGTTACGATTAATAACGAGAAATATTTGCAGTAACTTGTAGTAGTTATATATATATTTATATAGTAGTTATATATATATATACTTATTGTAGTAGCAGCAGTGGCGGCTCTAGGATTTGGGAAGTGGGGGGCCGTTGGGGTGGCAACTTATAATATGGGGGCCAACCATTTTCCTAAGTAAGTAAGAAAAATCTCGTTAATAAAATTATATAGCGCTTTCGATTCTAGTAGCCTACCGCAGTAGCTATTTATTCTTAGGGGCTTAGTCTAAATTTGAAGCATCTAGCCAAAGGTTGGAGTCATTAAGAATTAAGACAGGGTCATTAGAACCAAAAGGTCATCATGGATAAACATACTTATGGATAAGCATCGATCATTATATATATATATATATATATACACATATATATTACTATCACATATCATGGATTAGCATACTTAGAACCGCCACTTTTCGAGAGGCTAGGCTGTGGAAGGGGAAAGGTATAGGGGTTGGGTTCCCCATTTTTTTCTCACCCGCCCCATTTTTTCACCCACGTTTACGCCTACGTTCGCCTGTTTCCTATTCCACGTCCATAAGTGAAACCCTGCTGCGTGTCGTGATTTTCAGGACAAGGAGCCGAAGGGAATTATTCCGCTGGAGAACGTTTGCGTTCGAGGGACGAGCGACCGCGCCAAACCGAACTGCTTCGAACTCTATTCGACGTCGACGGAATACGTCAAAGCGTGCAAGATGGACTCCTTCGGAAAGGTCATCGAAGGTCAGTGGAAGAACGGGCGATAAGTAGTAGCAGCAGTGGCGGCTCTAGGATTTGGGAAGTGGGGGGCCGTTGGGGTGGCAACTTATAATATGGGGGGCCAACCATTTGTTGTTTAATGTATGTAGCATTAAGTATAGGGTCCCAACTGGGGGGCAGGTACTCAATAGGGGGCACGGGCCCCTCTGGCCCCCCGGTGGAACCGCCACTGAGTAGCAGTAGTAGTAGTAGTAGTAGTAGTAGTAGTAGTAGTAGTAGTAGTAGTAGTAGTAGTAGTAGTAGACTTCTTTAGCGCCATTGTAGTAGTACATCTGTCTGCACCAGTCGATGGTCGCTTCAGTGAATAATCGTAGTCGTGAATCATTGTCCGTGGTGAATCGAGGTTGTAATCCAAAGGTCAGTCCGTACGGGCGATAATTGGCGGGGTCGTTTACAACAGCCAAGGCTGGGCACAAAACGATGACCGCTTTACAGTATAACCCGTATAAAATAATAATATTGTACGTGCATATCAGGCTTGTAACGCTTGTTAAATATTGAATATGTCCTTTTGGATATGTCCAATTGGAAGACGACATTTGAGGGTGGAGTAGCGGTAAGATTCTTGCCATGCAATCGGTAGGTCGCGGGTTCGAATCTGCATGGCGACCTTGGACAGCGATTAATAGCAGGCACTTGTTCTTTTGATTCTGATCCATAACCATACGTTTTTTAAAGAAAGAATCGACTGAGATAGAATTGAGGGGATCGACTTTGTGTAAAATCATGGCAAATAACCGAAAATATTATAGCGATTTAATCCGAAATATTCAAGTTAATTAAGAAGAGTTCGTTTTAATCTGCTGTTAAGGAAATCATAAAGTTTTCCGAATATCCGCCTCAAGCGAAGAGGAACAGGACGGCTGGATTCGTTCTATCAGGTGACCAGATCTTCTCAAATGCAAGCGTTTTACTTTTTACTTACTTTCTTATTTAAACAATGGACCCAAGTCGATGACTGGTTTGCCCTGTCGTAGGCGCAAAACCAGTGTTTATTCTAGCCACCTTGACATTAGGGGAGTTTGAAATATTTGGGGGGGGGGGACAAGATTTGTCTCTCCACGCTTTTCGGGGGAAATTTCCATCCCCAAGCCAACATATACAAATTTTGGGAGGGGAATTTTAAAACTTGGGGGGGGGGATTCCCCCTCCCAAAAAACAGGCCTAGAATAAACACTGCGCAAAACAATTCTGTTTCTTAGATACTGATTTAGCTTCTTTTAAAACGGCAATTTGTGTGTCGTTTCTGTAGATCTGCAATTAGTGAAAATCCAATCTGCGACCTGATTAATAAACGCAGACGACGTTCAAGGATTCCTTCAACGGAGTGAAATGCCTGCAACGAAATCAACCAGTCGCTAAATTATATTCTATCTCCTGTAAAATTCACTCGCCAACAGCGGATTTCACGGCGAAAAAAGTCTCGAATTTCTTTCCTATAACAAGCCGAGCGATCAGTGAACGTCATCTCTACGGTATTCGACGAATATAGGGCAAGAGCCCTGGTTTAACCGACATCACCTGAGCCCGGATGGTTGGGTTGCTTGTGGCGTTTGTTTGTACCGAGTTGAAGGAACTAGAAGACTGCGTATTTGACTGTTTCGATGCATGATAACAGATTTGTCTAGTCCACCGTAACTACGTCTCAATCTGACTGCGCTCCGTTTTGGACAGTTAATTATAAACAATTTCACGAAAGTGCTGCTCTTACATGTGTATTAGACCTAAATGTAGGCCTAAAGGTCGGAATCGTTCTCAAGTCCGAGCGTTGGATTCCGGCGCTTATGTCCTCCGGTCTAGGCAATCAGCGACGTGGGCGGTATAAGCCATTTATCTGGGGTAGGTTGCCATTACTTCCCCAGACCCACGTTTTACCTCGCAGCTGAGCGCCGCTCATCATTTTAACCGCCGTCCTCTAGCGAGTCGACTTTAGGACCATGCGGGAATCGGCCCCGTTCCGTCAGCGTGGCTCAATGGCGTCTTACCTATCTGCTATATTCCCGCCTCTGTTTTATGAGGCATGACAAGACGCATTTATTTAGTAACGCTCTTGACTTTGGCCTTCGCTATGATACTGCACTGTATAAATTTTAGTGAATAGATAGATAGATAGATAGATAGATAGATAGATAGATAGATAGATAGATAGATAGATAGATAGATAGATAGATAGATAGATAGATAGATAGATAGATAGAGAGATAGATAGATAGATAGATAGATAGATAGATAGATAGATAGATAGATAGATAGATAGATAGATAGATAGATAGATAGATAGATAGATAGATAGATAGATAGATAGATAGATAGATAGATAGATAGATAGATAGATAGATAGATAGATAGATAGATAGATAGATAGATAGATAGATAGATATCTTCATGCATTAATTATTACATTTTCCTCTGAATTTATTCTTTTCATTGCATCGAACGAAACTCCCATTAATTTTAACATAACACTTTCCAGTAGCTAAGTAGAGCGAAATTTTCATTAAACTTCAAACTGGTCCATGGTGTTTGGATGGATTTTTTGTATTCCGGATCACAGACTTAGAATAGAACACAGAAATCTCTTAAAACCAGTGTCATTTACATTCAACAAGATTTCTTGACATTCGGAGTCTGTCTTTAAAAAATGTCTTCATCCTAAAACGATACGTAAAGATCTTTCAGACTGCAGTTATTAATTAATTTAACATCCAAGACCCTGCTACATTTCGTTCCTGTATCGCTTGGTTTTCTCTCGTTCGAATGTTTTTAGCATCGAGACCGCTTAACCCCTTAACTGGGGATCCCGGATATATCCGTCCATGTTACATTGAGTTACAGTTAAATACACGGTTAAGGGGTTAATTGTCGTTCTCCGTCACAACACGAGTTCTGTGTTTACTCGCGTGCTTCTAATCTAATATCCATTCATCCCCCTTCAATAATATCACTATCATCAACAGTGGCGGTTCCAGGATTTATTTGGTGGGGACGAAATGAATTCATAGGAAGTTGGTGGGGGATGAAAAGAAAGGAAAAAGTCACTAAACTTTGCCGAAAAAGAAAAGGGCTGACAGCAAAAAAGGCAAATTTTCCCGAATTTTACTAGACTTACCGAAAAATAGGTTGACAAGCAAAATAAAAGTTAACCGCAGTTTTTCCCGTCATTTTACTTGACTTTTACCCCAAAATAGTTTGACAAGCAAAAAAGTCCGGTGGGGGATGCATCCCTCATCCCCACGTTGCACTGATCAAAAAGCAAAGAAAATTCTCTGCCTGTAATGTTTTTCCCTTCTTGAATTTTACTCCATTTTACATTGAGACAGTTTACACTGAAAAATAGGTTGACAGAAGTCTCAACACCGAAATAAAAGTTAACTGCAGTTTTTTCGATGAACAGTTTAGTGATGTTACTAATTTTGTCATTTTTTTTACGTTTGACTTTTACCCAAAAATATTATAACAGTGAAATTTGAAAACCTTGCTGAAATATTAACCAAAATTTTAGGTGGGAATTTGAAATTTCCGGAGGAAAATGGCAATCCCACCCCGAAACCATTGTGTCAGATGTGGCTGTTGATGATTTTGCTGGTTTTGTTAATATTGTTGTTGAAGTTGTCTCAGTCCTCTTATTTTGGACAAAAATTCCTACCAGCCTTCCCAGTTGTATGTCCAACGTTTCCTTTGGTCCATGATTCAATGATCATCTGTCCTCAATGCTCATTTTTCTTGTGTGCTGTCAAAAGCTTCATTTTTATTAGAGCAAGAGGGGCAAGTGCAGTTGTTTATTGACTGAAGAGTGAATGAAGACTGACATTTCAATGCATCGTATTTTCTTCGAAATAAGACGAAAAGACGAAAAGCAAGTTTTTTTAGAGCAGCGAAGAGCGAGAGAGAGAAGGAGGAGGGAGGGAGGGGAGGGAGGGGAGGGAGAGAGAGAGATAGGGAGGGGAAAGCACGAGGGGGAGGGCGGGAGGGGGGAGGGAGGAGGGAGAGTTCCAGCCGATGCAAAAAAGCATAGGCGAAACGAAGAGCGGAAATGGAGAGATTTCCATGCAGACAGACAGACAGAGAGACAGACATCCGGACAAACACGAAACGGAATGAAGACACACTTGTCCGAGTGACCGAGAAGAAGGACTCGTTCCTCTCCGCCTGATCGGTCGGTCGACGGACGTCTTCTCCAAGACGGAGAAGATGGCCGACGACGTAATCTCACCCTCCTCTAATCAACGACTCGAACAAGGGGCGACCGGCGGCAGAGGAGCTCTCTTTCAGCGCCGGGCAGCAACACCGGTGCCCGCGGGTCACGATCAAACGCGCTGCTGCCGTCGCCGCCAGCAGCAACAGGGAGGAGGAGGAGGAGGAGGAGGAGGAGGAGGAGGAGGAGGAGACAGGTGGAGAGGGTAGGTGACGGACGCTGGAGCCGGACGGAATGCGTTGTCCTTTGAGACTGCGTCTATCTGTCGTTCCGACGAGTTTGCTAAGAGCCCGCTTTCCGCGGCGAGGTTTATAACCGACGCGAGGCGGTGTATATTCTGCAAGACAGCCATCATATAGAAGGCGATCTCGAAGTCGGCGCACGAACTCGGAGGAGGAAGAGGAGGAGGAGGACGAGGAGGAGGAGGAGGAGGAGGCGAAACGCGTTCGCGCGAGAAAATTGCGATAAACAGCCCCCTACTATACGTTCGAACGGTTTTCTTCGTATTTGCCGGGGGGGGCAGCTTACCCGCTCACTTACTCACTCACTCACTCCGTGTGAGTCGAAAGTGCCTGGGATTTTGAAAATGGCGGCGTCGTGCGTAGATGGTGTCGTTGCCTTCCGTCGGCGATGCATTATTATCTCAGATTCGTCGTCGTAACTCCTCATCCAACACAGCGAGGGTCTTCCATTTTCTACTGTCTTACTTACTTATCTTTCAGCATGTCGATACTCGGACTTGTCTGTGAGTATACGCCGCGATAGTTGCGCACTAATGTAATGTAATGTAATGTAACATTTGTATAGCGCCTCTTCTATTTCTACTCAGAGGCGCACTAGTAGCTATATAGTTGGTCACTGATCTTTTGATTGTTGATTGCATGATTGTGAGACTGTAAAAGTGGACCGCGGTATTCGATTTTGGATTGGTTAAGGAGGATTTAACCTCCCCGCCCCCGCCCCTGTCCCTCCGCCCTGGACTTTTTGAAGCCAGCCCCGCAGCGGTGATCCCCGAAAACTCTTTTTGAGTGGGCCACCCCGCAGTGGTAATACTTAATGCTACATACATTAAACAAAAATGGTTCCCCATGATTAAACCCATTTGGTGGTGGGCAGAAGTGTTTTTTTTGCAGCTGCAGAGTGAAAACATTTAGCGCACTGATGAAGAATGGTGCTTGTCTTAGGCATAAAGAGCCATGATCTATATATATATATCAGGGTTTCCCAAACACTTTGTAACCGCGGCCAAACTTAGCGCTTTTGTAACGTGCCGTGACGCTAATCATAGCATGTAATATTTTTTTAAATGCATTAGGCCATCTGGCGAACGTTGGTTGAAACGAAATTTTAGTTTTGAATAAATGACAAAGCAGAAGTTCTGATTCAATTCGAATGAAAATATGGAAAATATATATATTAGACATAATTATCAATATTTCTACCAAATAAGACAAAATGAGATAAATAGATGAACTTTCTTCAAAAATAGCTCTTCAAAAATTTGACAGGAACATACCTTTCTTACGCGTCCTAAAAATCCTATGAGTATGGTGAATTCGCTTAACCGCAGGTATAGCTCTTAGTCCAGTACTATTCCAGTGACTCCGTATTGTGGAGTTTCACAGCAAAATGTAACGCGCTTTGCTTGCGTTATTGTGAAATAAGATTAATTTTAAAAGTATTATAGGCCTGTAGGACCTATAGTTTCCCAAACTTTACGAAACTGCTACCATAGTACTACTTCAGCGGCTTTGTAACATGACGCGACCCTGCAAAGTGCAAACTTATTGTCACCTAAAATGGGATAAAACACTAGTTTTAATATGAGCTTTGTATGGAGGCATCAAAACTTCTTAAAACCTAAGCCTACTTGCAACTTTCAAGGCTTGTGGCATTGTGGTATTGGTTAGAAAATGACACTTTTGAATCTAATTTCGCTCTACCCCGCCACCCACTAGATAGACTCTGTAGCCATTTCACTCGACACTCGGCAGAAATCTCTTGTTTTGATGTCCTTCGTACTGGCATTGGCAGTAACTTGTTGTTTCCAAATCAACCGTCTCCGGACTTCACTGCCTACATCACTTCGTGAAACCAGCGCATTATCACCTTTTAAATTAAGTCATAAACCTTTCCTGTTTGGCCCAGCGGTCTTCGAGTGAAACCCCCCATACTACTACCCTCTTCATCGCCACCATTCTATAATTATTGTATTTTCTACAACAACGAATGATGCTACTTATATAGGCATCATTATAGGCTCAGCAATAGGCAATTCGGAAATTGCTGATCTGATGGCTTCTTTTTGAAAAGACTTAAAACTCACCTTGCAAAAAGCTTATTCATAATACTTCTGAGTGATTTTCAGAAGAGGCGCTTCATAAATATTATGCTACGTTACGATACAGTACAGACTGTCGCTAAATGTATGATAGTTAATCGGCATAACTGCGTAATACAGATTATTCCTCTCAGACGTTATGAACGCTATATACGCATGTACACAAGTGCACATGTACACAAGTACTCAAGTGTCGTTTTCATTCGAATTAACTTAGCCCCTGAACTTTCCAAAGAAACAGCCTTTTTTCCTAATGGCGATTTAAACGAACAGTATTTCTAAAAGTCTGATTTAGGCTATCAGGCGGTTTTCATGAAAATGTCTTAAAGGCATGTCTTGGTAAATCATCGTTACCAATGCTTTTTTCAGCACGGGAACGGCGTTCCCACGCCTTTCTTGCCAGATTCGTTTAGATCGATATATTGTAGAGGGCTCGCCGCGTAATGTGTATTTTAAAATAAGATTGCATCAGATTTTAATAGTTTTAATTCTCAGCATAGTTTTAACAGTCAAATCTTAACCGAAAGCGTTTATACGCCCACTGCGCATGCACCAAATTCACATTAATAAGTAAGTAAATAATAACTTTGAAGAGGATCTCACAACAGTATGCAATAATGCGTGTTTTAATTACAACCGGTTCATTTTTCAGTGGAAAAGCACGGGAACAGCGTAGATTACAGTTGAAAAACAACGAGCTACGTTGTATATAACTAAACCAAGTACCATTATTTTACTAGGCCTAGTGTCTATATGGTATGTTTCTTGCGACAGAATAGATGTGAACTGGGTTCCCAAAACAAACTTATTTGCTTCTGATTCTAAAAGATCGAGGCACAGCTTCGAAGTCACATTATATAGCGCTGAATGAAATGACTCGAGAGAAACGCCGAAACCACGGATAACGGTCGTTGTGGGACAGATGGGACAGGGCAGCGAATGACCGATCGGGAAGGCCAGACTTTAGATCTCAGCGAACAAGAGTTTCTAGCAATGGCATTGATTTCTGTTTAGGTCGACTCCCGTAGTAAGACTCGTAGTTAAACACGAGCGAAATGGATGGATGCTCAATAATTCAAGATCAGGAAAATCGAGGGATTCAGACAGCTTCGATTCAAAACTTGGCACGCTAACGCTTGATTTCACGATCGGACTTGTTCACGCAGGTCCATCGAGAGGAATAATGAACCCCGCAAAAATGATTGTTAAATATGCATTATTTTGCATTAACATCTAATATCATATGTATATATATATACATATAATATATATATTATATGTATATATATAGGCCTATACATAATATACATATCTGTTCCGAAAATTATATTCTTTTATGCCTTAGACTGTTTTTCTTTCATTTTATTTGTACACGATTACTGTTTTATTTATTTATGCCTGGACTCTGTAATGTCCTCTTGCTCCTGACATTTGGTGTTAGTAATAATAATAATAATAATAATAATAATAATAATAATAATAATATAGTAGTAGTAGTAGTAGTAGTAGTAGTAGTAGTAGTAGTAGTAGTAGTAGTAGTAGTAGTAGTAGTAGTAGTAGTAGTAGTAGTAGTAGTAGTAGTAAAAATAACGATAATAAGTGTGTGTCTTGCCATATGGCATTGTGAATATAGTGGCCGTGTAAAGGGATTCCAGATGTAGGGTTTAGCTTGTTGAATTTGGTCAAAGATCAGTTCCGCCTATTTCTGGATTTGACGCACCGTGTTCTGATTTTGGGTTTCAGACAGATTCTTAGTTCGGTCTCCTTTTAATCGAGGAAACGACCACCTGTTTACAGTAATGCGAGAAAATTGCCGGTTGCATGCTCGTCACAGAATAACGATGTGAATGAGTTCGCCTCTGTTATTAACAATGGCGTAGCCAGGGTTACGGAATAGAGGGGCACATCGCCCTCTTGCCCCACCCCATCCCCACCCCCGCGCGTGGCTACGCCAATCGCGAGAGGAGGCTGTACTGCAGAGATCCCTTCGAAGTTCTCACAACGAAGGCGCAGGTCTACAGAATGCTGAACCATCGGTCGAATGTGTCGTATTAGATGAGAAGAGAAAAGGGCAAGAACTCGCTGCGCAGGGGGATAAAGATTTAATCTGCGAAGAAGAAAAGAAGAAGAAGAAGAAGAAAAAGAAGATGATGATGATGATGATGATGATGATGATGATGATGATGATGATGATGATGATGATGATGATGATGATGATGATGATGATGATGATGATGATGATGATGATGATGATGATGATGAAAAGAAGAAGAACAGAAGAAGAAGAAAATGAAGAAGACAAGAGGAAGAAAAAGAAGAAAACTAAGAAGATGACGATGATGAAAAGAAGAAGAAAAAAGAAGGAGAAGGAGAAAAGAAGAAGAAGAAGAGAAGAGGAAGAAGAAGAAGAAGGAGAAGGAGAAGAAGAAGAAGAAGGAGAATAAGAAGAAGAAGAAGACGTATCGTTTCAGGTCTGCCTGAATATTTAATGCCGAAGCCAAACCGTTGCATCGTCCGGGCGAGCGCAGGACCCGCTGCCGCCGCTGCTAAGCTTTACGGCGGCGGCGGCGGCCGATGGCTTTACCGTGACGACGACGACGAAGGCGGCGGCGGCGGCCTCTGACGCTAAGACGGAGATTCGAAGCGACGCCAGAATCAATAGACCTCGAAATGTCCCGATCAACGGTACCATCAACGCCGGTATCAACAGAGATGCAGAGGCGGAGGCTGGATGGTCTGTGGAGCGGATGGCCTAAGGCTAAGCACACGGATAGAAAACGAGAGACAGAGACAGACAGACAGACAGACAGACAGACAGACAGACAGAAGGATAGAGAAAGAGAGAGAAAGAGGGATGGAGAAAGACAGCGCGATACAGAGGAAGAGAGAGAAAGAAAGAATGAGAGAAAGAGAGACAGTGACAGACAGACAGACAGACAGACAAGCAGAAGGAGAGAGAAAGAGTGATGGAGAAAGACAGCGCAATACAGAGGAAGAGAGAGAAAGAAAGGATGAAAGAGAGACAGTGACAGACAGACAGAAGGAGAGAGAGAGAAAGAGAGAGAGAGATGGAGAAAGCGCGATTCAGAGGAAGAGAGAGAAAGAAAGAATAAGAGAAAGAGAGACAGGACAGAGACAGACAGCCATATCGAAGCCAGATCGCTCACATGCCATAATGTAATCCGCGGGTCGGTGGTCACGTGACGTACCAGGTTCGTCTGAATTTTATTGCCATTCGGTTGTTTTTTTCGAACTCTGTGATGACCAGCCCCCTTCCCTCCCCTCCCCCTCCCCCAACAGCTTGTATTGTAAGCCCCGCATTAACTTCGCCAAAACGCTTCGTTTTTAACATTTTGTCATAGCACCAAACAGCCAAGAAAGAAGAAAAGAAACGTAAAATCATCAAAAGATGTTGAGATGACGAAAGTCTCTGACGTATGTCATGAAATAAGACGTCCAGGTTTGAGGAGAGGAGTTGCAGCCGGAACATTTTTCCGGGGCCCCCTGGAGCTTCAAAGGGGCCCGGGACCGGTGATTAATGCCATGAAAAGAATGGCAGGGGGAAAAAGGTCATCAACACTCTTTCACATTTGCACTTGACCATAGAATATTCTGCTTTGAAAAAGACCAACAAGCAAAAAAGGTCATCAAATTTTTCACAATCACATAGTTGTCAGGTCAGGGGCCCGTGACTACTTTCTGTACCGGGGCCCGGAAATTCTCTCAATCAATCAATCAACCAGTCAATCAACCATAAAACTTCTTTGGAAGCCATTTTAATCATAGATTTGGCATCAGTCGGTGGCCGCTTCAGAGCGAGAATCAGGGCAAAAAAATCACTTATGTTGTTTAGTTCATGGTTGAAAATACATAATCTAAAAGAGTCCAAGGTTTTTCCTCTTCACGGAAATCGTTGTAATTTTATATAGCGCTTTCGGATAGTAGCATCGTAGTAGGCAGTGGCGTAGCCAAAGGGGTTGGTTTTTGGTTTTGACCGTGACCAGCTTCGGAAAATCTTGACAAGCAAAAAAGGTCGTCACCTCTTAAACCGTTACATTGTATAGCCAGATAGCCAAGAAGGGGGTTTGACTTCCAAATTCGCGTCCCAAAATTTAAAATGCATAGAAACACATTAAAATATTTTCTTTTGGGCAGACAAGAGCGTTTTTAACCCCCCCCTCCCCCCCAACCCACCTGGGCTACGCCACTGGTAGTAGGTTCTTCATCTTTTATTACCGTTCAGTGCTTAACTTTTATAGCAGCCTGTCAGGAGGTAATACTTGAAATGTTTCGATTACTTTGTTATTTTTTTTTAAAAGAACATTTGCAACTGTGATGATCAGACATGCATAGGTGCATTGCAAGGCCTAGTTTGCACCTCCGATTGCATAAACATAATACTAATTATCATTGACCGAAAATCGATTTTCAGTCTATAGGGGATCACTGTCGTGCGTTCAGTTAAGTCCACGGTCATTTGTCAACGATTATCTTCTTAGCACAGACGGAACCAGAGGACGCGAAAGGATCAGACATCGCAAGAGACCGACCGATCACGGAATGACACGGATAGACCCTTTAGACACTGACCTCTGAACTCTGAAATTTCAACTATAGAGTCACCATTTGAACTATAGAGTCACCATTTGAACTATAGAGTCACCATTTGAACTATAGAGTCACCATTTGAACTAGGCCTGTAGAGTAACGTCAGTAGAATGAATGTAAAAAGATTCCAACTATAATTATTATAATAATAGTAGAATGATAATAAGCAAAAAGATAATAATAATAATAATAATAATAATAATAATAATAATAATAATAATAATAATAATAATAATAATAATAGTTACTGGATTTTAAGTGGTTTGGTAAGATCTCTCCTGTTTTGAAACCGCTGTCACTCAGACTTGCTTCTATTCCAACTTCCGTTTGTCGATTACAACTGTTATCTTTGATTCTACACAAAAACAAAATAATTCGCAGTATCCTATGTCAAAATAGCAAATACGAAAGCAACAGACACTAATCACGATACTCTGCAATCACCCGAGGATTCACGTGAGTGTGTGTGCCTCTGTGTGTGCCTGCGTGTGTGTCTGTGTGTGCCTGCGTGTGTGTCTGTGTGTGCCTGTGTGTGTGTGTGTGTGTTAATTTCTTTCGTATCTTTGCGCTGTCATCGTCACGTCGCTGAACCGCTTCCGAAATGCCTATACATAATATTCATGTCTCGTAGACAAGATCAACGTACAGCTGCCTCAGCAGTCCACGTTTGCGATCTTCTACGGTACAAGGGACATGATGGACATCGATTCTATTAATCTGGCTGCACAGTCCGGTCGAGGCGTTGAAAGCGGAGAGAGAGAGAGAGAGAGAGAGAGAGAGAGAGAGAGAGAGAGAGAGAGAGAGAGAGTTCCACGCGTTCCAGCAGGTCCGATCGGATGTCGTCCTCACAGGGCGGGGGGAGGCACACGTACGGGGTCGAAACGGCCTCTTCGCGCCAAGACGACATTCGTAAATGACCCCCCCACCCCGTCCCTCCCACCTCCAGCTGCACCAGGAAAGCAGGAATTTTCCTGGTCAGAGAGACCAACTGACTGTTGAGTGCTGAGCTTGTTCTTCATTTTCTCCACTTCAATTGTATTATTATTATTATTTATTATTATTATTATTATTTTATTATTATTATTATTATTTTATTATTATTATTATTATTATTATTTATTATTATTATTTTATTATTATTATTATTATTATTATTATTTTATTATTATTATTATTATTATTATTATTATTATTATTATTATTATTATTATTATTATTATTATTATTATTATTATTATTGTTATTATTATTGTCCGTCTGTTTAGCTTCTGATCGTGAAGACGCGAGGAGAACAAACGAACAGCTAATCTGCGACTGCTTCCATGCGCAGGAGGAGCTGAAGAGACTTCGCCAGGCCGTCGACCAGATGGCCAGAGAGTACGAAGACTCGAAGGAACTCGACTTCATCCGCCGCTACGGAGTCCTGAAGAGGATGATCAAGAGAGAACCATCATGCATCTGAAGCTACACAGCGAAGAGAACATTCAGTCGGCGGCCGCCAGAAACAAAAGACCGGACGCCAACATTTCCGGTCAGATAGGTCATCGCGCATGCGTTCTCTACTACTACTACTACTACTACTACTACTACCACTGCTACTACTACTACTACTACTACTATTACTACTACCACCACTACTGCCACCACTGCTGCCACCACCACTGCTGCTGCCACTGCTGCTGCACCACCACCACCACTGCTGCTGCTGCTGCTGCTACCACTGCCACCACCACCACCACCACCACCACCACCACCACCACCACCACTGCACCACCACCACTGCACCACTGGTCCACCACTCCCCACCACTACCACTACTACCACCACCACTACCACTACTACTACTACTACTACTACTACTACTACCACCAGTGATATTTTACTTCGAAAAATAATTACTACTTTTACTTTTAATTTAGTTTTGGCTTCCTTATTTGACTTTCACTTTCAATTACAGTTTTTAATGTCATTTAATTTCTATTTCAGTTCTAATTTTACTTTTGTAAATAACTGTTATTTTACTTTTACTTTTACAAAATAAAATTACTTTCACTTTTACTTTTACTTTTAATTACAGTTTTATATATATATCATACCTTCCAGGCTTCCACTTCATTTATTTCATTTAACAGCAGTAACAGTCAGTCACTGGGCTAGTATGCTGAATGCACAGCATTACTATACAGTGCAACATATAACGAATACGAACGACTGCCACTTGCCATTAAGCTGTCACTGTCAGACAGGAACACTTTCAAAATATTAGTGTAACGACTGCAAGTCTGCAATCAACTCGAAATGAATAAATACGCAATGCTGCTGTTGAGCTTCATGAAGACACGCATCTCAAGACTTTTGTGAGCCTGTTTCATTAAGAAACTGCCAAATACAGTATGACTATCCCTTTTTCTACCAGCAAACTGTCTAGATAAACCCACACTTTTCTATTTAGACACTCGAGAGTCGAGATGAATGATAATGTTTGTAAGAATAAACCGGATGACAGCAGAAGTACAAACAGTACGTTCTGCCTAAACAACAGTCAGGCATGAATATAAATTTAAAATAAAATGGGAGAAAATTTTAACAATTTTACTTCACCAAATAATTACTACTTTTACTTTTAATTCATTTTGGCATCCTTATTTTACTTCTACTTTCTATTTCAGTTCTAAACTATATTTTACTTCCTATTTCAGTTTTACTGAACTGAATGCAAATAATTTTTCTTTTAATTTCTATTTCAGTTCAGTAATATATCACTGACCACCACCACCACCACCACCACCACCACCACCACCACCACCACCACCACCACCACCACCACTTCTACAACAATAACAACAACTGCAGCTCTCCATAGCCGTTTATCCCACTCATGCTCCGGTTACAGTTCACCCGAATCATTCATCCACCTGCCGATCGAATTGTCAACCAGTTAAGGCGAGAACTTTTTCTCCTAGGACACCTGAAGACACCTGAAAAGGTTGCTGCGAAGCGAATCCATGCATTTCTAAAATTTCTCCACTTTAAACTCCGTGGCGATCGTCCAAATATTTCCGCCAACAGCGCAAAGGTCTCTGGCAGTTCTCAGTCAGACTGATTCGCTAGATGTCGACTCGCGCTAGGCAATAGTGGCGTCAATAATATTGTGCATCATTGATAGAAATTGAAAATATTTCAACGGCGTCCCATAAATAATTTATGGGACGCCGGTGTAAATATTTTCAATTTCTGAAATTTTAGAAAACGTCTGGCTTAATTATTAAGCCAGGCGTTTTCTAAAATATCAGATATTTTGACTCTAAAATATCTGTCTTGACTTACTAGTAGTCATGACATCATCATTCAATGATAGACTGATTAACTGTAAAAAGGGTTATTATTATTATTATTATTATTATTATTATTATTATTATTATTATTATTATTATTATTATTATTATTATTATTATTATTATTATTATTATTATTATTATTATTATTATTATTATTATAGGAATCTACTTGGGCTGAAAGAATTAATATTAGTCGTTCGTCTCTCAACAGCACTCATTTAGGATGACTCTGAGCCAGTCACCAAAGGCATTAGTCTATATGCGCTAGAAATCGATAGATTACTGACAGTGGCGTAACCAGGCTTCCAGAATAGTCCATGAACTAAGGAAGGTCGTCAAGGTCGTCGTTCTTGACACATCCACACGTTCTATTCCTCTCATCTTTCCTACTACCTGCCCCCCCGCACCCGAAAAATTTCTCTGCGGGTTTGCGCAAATTCACGACTGGTCTCAACAAAAATGGAGGGCCCGGCCTTCCGTGCCCCCTCCCCGGTGGCTGAGTCAGCGATTAATCGGAATTGAACTTGTTGCATGTTGAGCCTATAGCTTATTATCTTACTTATATTTGGTATATGGCCGCTAGGTCGCATCTAGTTGTATTTCTTGCTATAGTATGATAGGAATGTCTTTCTTTCCGGTTTTGGATGCTACAGTATCTTGGACTGTAAAGGAGCCTCATGTTTAATCAGACATATTCAAAATCGTATCTAATCCTTAGCTTCCGACGACTGGAGCCGTTGTATAGTTAACAACGGATGTATTTAGTCTCTAGTCTGATTAAATTGCATATTTTCCTATCCATCCAGGGCTTTCAACGCAGGCGATAAACGAGGAAAACGACGAACTGACGGTCCAGATCAAGGACTGTCGGCAGAAGACGTCGATGATTCGACTTCTGATCGAAGAACTGGACAGAAACTACGAAGATTCGAAGCGCTTCGTTGCCGTCGAACGCTACAGACTAATGAAATTAATGATTAAGACCATCACACAGAGCAGTCTCCTGTGACAACCACAAATGTGTTTCTTATTCACGAGAATGAGTAAATATAGAATTACGTCACCGTAATCAATCTTAAAATTTAATATCGGTAATTCTTTTCACACAGAGGCGTCATTTGGCCTAATACTTTTGGGCCCCAAGAAAAATGAAAATATTAATTTATAATGTATTAATGTGCAAACGGGCCTTTGAAATTTTAATCTATAATGTATTAATGTGCAATAAGAAAAGAAAAAAACCAGGAGGTGACTAAAAAAAAAAAAAAAGTCGTCAAGTATTTGTGTTGGTATGGTACAACGTAACAGAAAACTGATGATGAGCAAAAAAAAAAAAAAAAAAAGGTCGGCATTTTTGGAATATCGAAAAAATTCCAATTATAAAATTGTAAAAGAAAATTTTTAAAAATTTCTCGCCCCTCCCAACTGTTTTTTCAAAATTTCCCAATAATTTGAACTGTCGGGGAATGCTTCATGAGTCAGTAAGCTCTGAATATTACAGGTATTCAACTTTCTTCCGCAATATTTGAATCGGATAGTTCGTTATTAGATCATTGTAAGTCTAATGGCATCAGAGGTTTTTAAGAGATGGTTGGTTCTGAGGGGCAGCAGAATGTTACTGTAGATGGAAAATCAAAATTCAACATAACATAATAATGAGATGGAAAGAGAGTCAAAAGAGAGAGAGAGAGAGTCAGACATAGATAAATGATATATATATAAAATATATATATATATATAAATGAAGAGATAAATGAATCCGAAAACGAAACACCTCAGCTGCAAATTAAACAAACAAAAACAAATAAATAAATAACGATAATTAATAGATAGTTATTATTTAGCCTATCATTTTTATTATTATTATTATTACTATAGTAATGATGCACTTTTATAGCACCGGTTCTGCTGCAAAAATATAACAGTCGCAGATAATCTGAACCATCCCACGAAAGATCAATCAATCGCAGAGATCAATCAGTGAGAGGAGGATGGATGAAAGGATCGGTGAAAGGATCGGTGAAAGACACGCTCTTCAAGTCTTCATTGGAAAATACTCAGAACGAAATCCAAAACTTATGATGCACTGAACTAGGTGCTATATATAATTAACGATAATGAAGCTTACGTTCGTGTCTCTCTCTCTCTCTCTCTCTCTCTCTCTCTCTCTCTCTCTCTCTCTCTCTCTCTGTCTCTCTCTGTGTCTGTTTCACCCTCTTTCTCTCTCTCTCTGTCTGTCTGTCTCTCTCTCTCTCTCTCTGTCTCTCTGTCTCAGTGTCTGTGTCTGCTCTCTGTCTCTGTCTGTCTGTCTTTATATGCTGTCTGCTGTCTGTTTCTGTCTGTCTGTCTTTCCTTCTCTGTCTCTCTGTTTCTGTATCTCTCCTTCTCTCTCTCTCTCTCTCTCTATTTATCTATCTGTCTGTCAATATATATCTATCTATCTATCTATCTCTATATATATATATATATATATATATATATATATATATATATATATATAGTATATATACACAGTACCAGTGATTGTTGCACAGAGTTCGAGTTGGGTCTGTGTTTGTGGGGACGATGCTTGACTTATCCACCCCAAACCAAAAAATCAAAACACGGCGCCGTCGATGGCTTTGAATATCCCTTTGCATTCTGGTTCACATCGGTCGATCGAATTCCCAGTGGCGGGCGGGGGCAGGCGGGGGCGGGCGGGCGGGGGCGTTGAATCGAAATTTGTTTGATATTATTCGTGATCTTCTGAATTTACAATTCGAGTGCAAACAGCATTTGGCCAACTAGTGATGAGTCTTGATTCATAGGCAGATCCAGGGAGGGGCACAGGGCAAATGCCCCCTCCAATCCATCCCAAAATATTGCTAGCTAATATCTCACAATGACGAAACCCAAGAAGGTTATAAAAGACACGCATAAATAAGAATCCTATTTTCTTTCATTTCAATCATTCAACAACGCCTTAATAACCTTATCCGTGTCCATGTGGAAGGGATGGGACCGCGAGGAAGGACAGAATGGGAATGCAATTCAAAGTACTTCTAACTGAATTCCTGGATGCGCCCCTGTCGCAATTAACCTTTATAATTTATCGATAGGAATTAGTGCAGCGCGGTTGAGTCTTGCAATTGTATAACTGGACTATTTATATGGCGCTGTAAACAGTGGCGTAGCCAGGATTTTTGAGGGGATGGTCACAAACGAACATTCCCCGAACATGTAAATATATTGATATTTTTGTGTTTCTTTTTCTCGTTTTTTCCTCTTTACCCCGATTTAGGCTCCCTCCGCCCACAGAATAATAATACGCAATAAAAAATTTGGTTCGCCAACCAACGGGTGTTTAATTCCCAAACCCCCTTTGGCTACGCCACTGGTCGTAAGCATGCATGGCATAACCAAAGACAAGTAATGTAATGTAGGAGAATATACATAAAATTCATACCGCTAAATTTCCTAAAACGACAACTTGCGATGCTCCCCTTTTGAAAGCGACCGACGAATATTATGAATAATTCATGGCTTGTAACAAGTTTTCACTCGTCAGATGCGACGTTACCCCCCCCCCCCTGTGCTGCTTACCTGCCTACATCAGCACCGATTCAACTCGATTTCCTGCTGCATGGTTGCGATCACATCTCGATTCGAAAACAGAAAGTCGATACGGCAGAACAGCAGATTTCTCGGCGTCGGCGGCGTCGGCTAAAAACCGAAGCGTCGAGAAAGCTGCTGTTCGGATGATTTCTAGCGGATTCTCCTTCTTGTTTTCGTGCGATGTGTCTGTATAGAAATTGGCAGAAACTGCGATGGCGTCAGCTCCACGTGGGCTCCACCCGGGTGCTGCTGTTGTTGATTAACTCTGTATCGGCGAGATCGACTTTCTCTCGATGTTGTCGTGCGGCATTTTATAAAAAAACACGAAATCAAGACGCGTTTTTTTTGGGGGGAGGGGGTATTCTCTACACAAAGAAGCGTTCGAGTCGAAGGCTCTAACGGGCAGGGCTATGTGTAAAAACGCTTTATAAGGATCAATTCGTATCTTATAATATGTATTATGACAGGCAGTTTTACAATCTTTGGAATTAGCAAAAATGACTGGTGCGCCAAAATGTCATCAAGATAAAAATGATAACAAGTTAAGATTAGAGATACTGTTGTAAAAACACAGTCGATGATAATAAAACTGGTGTGCTCTATCTTCTACCTCTACCTCTACTTCTGTCTGTCTGTGTCTGTCTGTCTGTCTGTCTGTCTGGCTGGCTGGCTGGCTGGCTGGCTGTCTCCCTCTCCTCTATCTCTCTTTCATGTTGAAAAATACTTACCACTTTGGAATTATTCAACATCAGTACTCAAGATGCTTTTTAAAATCTAAATTGCTCTTTGCCTAAACTACTTCATCACAATAACCCTAACTATATTTAACTGCACACACACACACACACACACATATATATATATATATATATATATATATATATATATATATATATATATATATATATATATATAGCAAGTAGATAAGTCTGCTTTTTGTTGTTGTGCGTTGCTGTGTGCTTTGTGTTGAAAGACGTGCAGAGAGCACCGACCTCTGACGTTAGCATCGTCGTCTTTCTCTGTACAGACGCCTTGGCTCTCTCTCTCTCTCTCTCTCTCTCTCTCTCTCTCTCTCTCTCTCTCTCTCGTTCGTCTTCAGTCCCCCACCCCCTTCGCTTCCATTCCTCCTCTTTCCATTCCTTTTTCGTCTTGTGTGAAGTGTCAGCGCTAGAACGCAACAACAGCAAAGGCGTTGCATCATCATCATCATCATCTTCTTCTTCTTCATCGTCGTCGTCGTCATCATCATCATTCCACAGTGAAGCTGGCGGGCTCTGCTGTCGTTCCCCCATCGGTTCCCGTCAGTCCCCACTCTACTCCCATGTCTCTCTCTCTCTATCTCTCCCTTCCATCGTCTCCTCCTCATCCCACCCTCCCTCTAAGCCATGGCTCACCGCGAAAACCGTCTGCTTAACTACTATTCCGATAAGATTCCGATTGGCCTTAATCTACAAAGGCTAAACTGCTCGCCCTATTCTCTCTCTCTCTCTCTCTCTCTCTCTCTCTCTCTCTCTCTCTCTCTCTCTCTCTCTCTCTCTCTCTCTCTCTCTCTCTCTCTCTCTCTCTCTCTGTCTGTCTGTGTGTCTCTGAGGATCTAACTACTTGCGCTACATAAGGCCGACGGCTCTAAGGCAGCGTGAAAGACTTAATAACGATTACTGGTAATTCGTATCTTATAATTATTGTGAACATCAGCTTTCGAATCTTTGGAATTAGGCAAAAATGACCGTGGCGTCAAAATATCATTGACCAGAATATAAAAGCGATAACAAATTTTACGATTAATTATACTATTGTACTCCTACCTCCTCCTTCTCCTTCTCCTCCTTCTCCTCCTTCTCCTCCTCCTCCTCCTCGCCTGAACGGAATAGAGCAGCTCGTTTTTATCGAGACGTTCGAACCCATTTCTGCGCAGCTTTTGTTTACACAGAGGCAGCGTCGTCGTTCGTACCCTGCTCGGTGCCGTTTGCTCGTGCCTCGCGGCGGCGGCTGGAAGAATTTGCAACGCATTATTATCTAAGAACTTTTTGCCCGGCAACGGGCGCAGACCCTGCTGCTGCTGCTGCTGCTGCTGGGCGGGTGGGAGGGAGGGGAAGAGGTTGGGTGGTAGGGTGGGTAGAGGAGGGGGGGAAGAGGGATGTGGTAACTCAGCGAAACAAGCGTTACCAGAGCGTTTTGTTCGACTCAACGGAAAACTTTCAAGACAACTAACTATTCTGGATCGGAATTTCAAGTGTTATTCGTCTTGAAATCCCAATTTAATTAGGGGCAGACGCAAAGCTCTGTTATATAGCGTAATGTAACAAGGTATTTGTATAGCGCCTCTTTTAAACGCAATGTAATGCATTCAGAGATATTTTTACACCCCCTAACACTCCAAAACACCCCAATTTGAGACCGACACCCCTAACACCCTCTCCCAAATCTCAGGTATGGGATGACCTTTTTTTGCTTGTCAGACTTTTTTTGGCAGGGGACCCCAAAATTTACCGACACAGACCCCCAAATTTATAATCCTAGAAATAAATAACCCTGAATGCATTACAACACCCTATGTTGAATCGCGCTCACAATGGGGCCGTGATTAAAGCGGGGATGAAGATAGAAAGAAGATTTAGGGCAGAACACATTAGTGACAGTACGTTTCAAGTGTCGTAAAATGCGCGATTAAAATTCAAAATATAAAATCGCACAAAATCCACACACAAAAACAGCTAGAAGGCCGACAATTCAGTTTAAAGTCCCCCAAATATACTGTACGTTTCATTGGAAATATCTGTTATTCAAATTAGAAATTCACTAAAAATAAATAGTAGTTATAGAAGCCAAAGCCAGCCGAGCGGTTGTTTGGTCGGAATTTCAAGATTTGTTAGGCCTTGTTGCAGTGGCGGCTCCAGAATTTGGCAAGTGGGGGGGGGCCGTTGGGGTGGCAACTTCTAATCATGGGGGCAACCATTTGTTGTTAGGTATGTAGTATTAAGTATAGGGTCCCAACAGGGGGCCACTGGGGGGGCTAGGCACTCAATTGGGCGGAACGGGCCATCCGGGCCCCCTGTGGAGCCGCCACTGCCTTGCTGCAGCCTGGATTTGAGCGTGCAATCGGCTTTTTTCCTAATAATGAATTGTAGAAAAACATATGAAATAGTTAAACAATTTGAAAAGCGATTAGACCAATATACTTTATGAACTGACCAAAACCTTGTCTGTTGAAATTTACGCATCTCTTATTCCTGTTGGCTTTACCCACCACAGTCTAACCTAATGCTTACGACTAAGACTTTCAGTGTCTTTGGAATTGATCTAATGATTCTAATCTTTTGCAGAGGCATGTAGAGTTGCATCGACTGATATTTTTCAGTAATAGAGCTAATCGTACAAAGTGCACTATAATAATAATAATAATAATAATAATAATAATAATAATAATAATAATAATAATTATTATTATATTATTATTATTATTATTATTATTATTATTATTATTATTATCATCATCATCGTCGTCGTCATCATCATCATCATTATCATCATCAATATCATCATCAATTGGTCATTATTATTACGATTATCGATATTATATTATTATTGTTCCCTGAAATTAACAAAAGGTGTTGCTCAATTCATAAACTCGATAAGCGGATCGGCTAATCGTGGGGTGGGGGAGAATTTAAATAGAATAGATTTAAGTCTTCCAATATGGCTGATATGGATATGAATTTCAAGTCCTCGTCTTCGAACCTATACGCTAAATATAGAATAACGTGCGCTAACTGACCGACCAAAGGATAGCAGTGCAGAGTTTGCATTCAGCGTGGAATGTCATTGCACCGATGGTACACGATTCCTTCCGTCGTCGTACTATAAGCTAGGAGTCAACGGCGCTTTGCCTCCACCAGACGCAGTAACGTAGGAGGGAAGTTTGCAAAGTTCCATGCAAAGATCTGTGCTGCTGCTGCTGCTGCTTGGTCTGTAAGCCGAAGTTGTTACCAGATAGAAATTGCTGCCAGACAGGATTGTTTGATATCGTGCCAGATAGTTACAGCGTCAGAGAAAAATCCGGAAACCAGAAAGAATGGTGAGGAAATTTTTGGACAAAAATGTCTCTTCGTTATTAGAATTATTTATATCCGATAAAAATAAAGAGCAAGGCGAGGAAATTTTGGGACAAAAATGTCTCTTCGCTATTAATAGCCTATTATTTATATCCGAAGAAACAAAGAGAACGTGGATAAATTTTTGGACAAAAATGTCTTTTCGTTATTAGAATCTCCGAAAAACACTGTATCTTGCTCCTAAGTAAATATTAACATTTGTTTAAGCTATTAGCCTATCATTTTAGATTGGGTTAGTTTATGGCAATATTTAAGACTATTCTAAACGACCATACAGTAGATGTTCTAGTCAAAGTTTATCGTTCAGTGTTATAGGACTTCGATTATTAGGTATCTGTATAGATGTATATTACATCGTGCAGTAATGGGCGAAAAGATGGCAGATAGGTAAGACGCTAGAGCGGCACCCCGACGGAACGGATTCGACTCCGCAGAAGCCCATAAGGTCGATTCAGCCTTCATTCGCTAGAGGGCAGTTGGTAAATGAGTGGCAGCTTTGGCTGCGAAGGAAAAACGCGGATCTGGAGTCTGCAGAAAGCAATGACTCTAGATTAATAGCCTAAGCCACCTGCATCGCTGCATGTATATATATATATATATATATATATATATATATATATATATATGAGTGTATATAATGCACCATTCACCGACCGAATGCTGATGAATGTTCCTTGACCAGGTGTGTGGCATAGGTGCATGACTCATCCACGGCTACAACCGATCCAGATTTCAGAACCAGACTATGCTATAGCTGGAGCATATCTGCGCTTATAATAGCAATTTGAGTGCCAGGAGCGAACCCGCCGCGGCTGCTACCGGGCGGAGTGCGTGAGCAGTTTTCCAGTCGAAGGTTTGGTGGGGATTGGTTGGGGTGATGGTCGACCGACCGACTGACTGACTGTGTGGTCAGTTTGGAATGTTTTGGTCAGGTACTGGCCGAGCAGTGGCACGGGAAATACATCTTATGAGCCCCTAACCACCCACGCGTACAGAAGAACTTCGTTATAACGTACAGTATATTCAGCGGGTTGGTAAAAACTAGTACGTTATATCCGAGATATACATTATATCCAATATCAACCAATACGGTAGCGCATAACACGGGACCACACATTTGCGGTACTTTAGAAATGAATGAGGTATCAAAAGAGCTGGATTGGACACAATCTATAAGAGGAGACTCATTATTCAGAACAATATACTGGAGGGACATATGGGAGGAAGGATAACCAGAGGAAGACCATGTATAGTATAATCACTACTGCACTGGATGCTGACTAAAGACGGATAGAAAGGATTAAGACCGAAGCTGCTGACAGCGAAGGTTGGCGCCAGTGGGAACCAGGACCTACTACAGGGCGGAGAACCTAAGAATAAAAGAGGGGGTTATTAGCATATTCGTTATAAACTGAGTCCGTTATAACGATGTTCTATATTACATGTAGTTCTGCAGTCTTAGTAGCTTGTCGTAATGGTAATGCATCAATTTGTCTAATAAAATATAACAATCTGGACGACAACAACATGATAGTTAACTTGAGCAGGAATGCTGTAACTGTGTCCGCTGTGGGGGGCGGGGGCATGGGGCAACTGTCCAGGGACCCGGCGATCTGTAAGGGACCCGTTGGGGCGCCCGTCAGCAAGGCACAAGACAGGCTTTAAGTTCTAACGGCCTCCTGAAAAGACTGACTATAGCAAAATAAGGTAGTTACTACTATAGGGGCCTCGCGACTGTTCTGCCCAGGGGCCCGAAATTTCTCTCGGCGGCCCTGCGTGTATATATACAGAGACCCACGAATTCAACATTATTTTCAGAACCCCGTTCTGTAGTCCATGGAGTGCGTCACGCGGGAGCCTCGTTCATAAGACAAAATTGACCAAGAACTTGTGGATTTACGATTAATCGGCATATAGATAAGAAAAATATTGATCAGTCAATAATTAGGCCTATTACACGAAAACGTTTAAATTTACGTAAGCAAGTAAGTGAAATTCGTGAATTTCTATAGCGCTTTCCATAGCAGCACCGCAGTAGCTCGTTATTCTTTTATGCGACGCCTAAAAATTTGTAGTTTTTTGTTATCTTTTATTTCAGACAGAAATCAAGCTGAGCGAGCAGCAAATTAAAGGTAGGTCTCTCTCTCTCTCTCTCTCTCTCTCTCTCTCTCTCTCTCTCTCTCTCTCTCTCTCTCTCTCTAACGAGACCATACTAAAACGTACTCTTTTCTGAATCCCATGTTAATATACGCGCCGCATACCTATGGACCAACTGGTATATAGTTTCGACGAAAGCGACTCCAGTTCCGTCAGTATATATATATATATATATATATATATATATATATATATATATATATATATATAATCAAAGCAACGCCCTTTTCCAGCTTCTTCGACTGGCCCTTCGTCAATTGCGAAAACACAGATTAGAGGATTAGAGGTATTCCAGGCGTCGACGCGTTTGGTTGTGCACGGGGGTCCACGATTCCGGCTGTTTCTCCGCGAATCTGTATTTATTCGTTTTATTTTTAAAGAAAAAAGATATTTTTCTCGTTTTTAAATATTAATCTTCCAGTTTCTTCTGCGTCTGGTTTGATTTGAATCACTCGTCGCTGGTAGCCAGATGCGACTTTCTTTGTAAAGGCGTCTAGTACAGTGGGCCTATATATAAATATACATATATATACATATATATATTTATATATATACACTGTATATATAAGCGTCTTGGATCAGGCCGTTCATCTCCAGTCTACCTTTGATTTATATGAGAATCTTTCACACACGCAACTGTGCGACCATGGATCACAAAAACAATCGAGAAGTCGAAGAAACAATGTCCTTCTCTGTATGCCTCTTTGTCTGCTTCTCTTTATCCCTCTTTTGTTTCTCTGCAGGCGCCTCTGTATGTCTGTCTTTGTTCCTGTCTGTCTGTATGTCTTTGTGTGTGCATTTTTGCCTGTCTGTTTGCCTGTCTTTTTGTCTGCCTGTCTTTGTGTCTGTCTTTGTGCCTGTCTTCGTGCCTGTCTTTCTTTGTGTTGTGTCTGTCTGCCTGTCTTGTGTCTGTCTGTCTTTGTGTCTGTCTTTGTGTCTGCTTGTCTGTATGGCTGTCTGTCTGCCTGTCTGCCTGCCTGTCTTCTTGCGCATTTATCTTAGAGCTCAACGGCTGTTAGGCCCAAACGATCCAAGGAGGTAGAACTGCAGACATTATCCGACTGATGAGTTGTGAGCACCGAATCTGCCTCAATCCTCTTATGGAATAACAAACGCAATTCGTTCAATTTCAGTCGAAGATTAATAACGCACGAAACTCAAAGAATTCGCGCTGCTGTTATGTGCAGTTGTAGTGCCTGCGAAGAACGCATATAACAAAGCCCGAAAGAAACAGACAGACAGACAGACAGACAGGACAGACAGGACAGACAGAGAACGAGAGAGACAGAGGGATAACGAGAGAGACATAGAAAGAGAGATAGAGGTAGATAGATAGGTAGATGGATAGATGGATAGATGGATAGATGGATGGATGGATGGATGGATAGATGGATGGATGGATAGATAGATAGATAGATAGATAGATAGAAAGAGAGAGAGAGAGAGAGAGAGAGAGAGAGAGAGAGAGAGAGAGAGAGTAAATACGTTGTCGATTTATATAAATAGAAAGAGTTCCTTGGTGATGAAAATGGAAAATATCAAATAATTCAGAGCAGTCTAATTGCCTTTGCTGAGCATGCACCGATGGATGGATACCCACCCCCCATTTCCCTTTTACCAACGAACTCTTCCGCCATCAGCTGCAGTCTGTCTGGCCTATATAGTCACCGTTCTTCGGAAACGAATCCAAGATGTACACGAACTCTGTTAAACGTAAACGTCATTATTCGTAATACTGTATACGTTCTCGGTAACAACAGCGTCAAGTCGGGTATTTATGGCATAAGCGTAGGCAGAATCAGAATTCTACAGGAAATCGTGTACACGTATACATTCGTGTACACGTATACATTGCATTCGAGGCTCTGGAATGCAGCCGTCAACGCTCGAATCCTTTATCTTGTATGGTTTTTTGATGGAACCGTTTGGAGAACAGAACGGATCTGGACTGGAGGGAGGTAGGGAGGGCCCGGGGAAAGGCAGCAGCAGGTACTTCAGCCCCCCTCCCCACAGCCCCCTCCCCCAACGACCATTTGGTCGGAGGGCTGCACTATATATAGTATATGTTGGCCTGGATAACAACTGGTGCTTGGTATCGAGCTGCATTTTATAGGCCTAATATCGATTGTCTCGCGTGTTTTGTGCTTTTGCAGTCGTTTTGGCAAATCTTCGTTTCTTTGCCGAGGGGTTTCTGTGGTGGATCGGTCTTATGCATGTGTTTCTCCGCGGGGGAGCTTTCCACAGCGAACAGTAGAAGCCATCTAAGCCTTTAAAACCCTTTTACCGTTAATTTATGATGAGTAGCGTAATGTAAAATGAACGAGTACTCTCTCGGGGCACAGTAGCGTCATTTCACACTTTTGGGGGGAACGAGATAATTTTTGGGCAAATTTTGGCAAATGTCTGGCAATTTTTGGTAATTTTTTGGCAATTTTTTGCAAAATTTTGCACATTTCACGTTTATTTATTTAATACTTTGTACATTATTTCCTCATTTCCTTGGGGGCCACGGCCCCACTGGCCCCCTTAAATGGCGCCCCTGTCGGGGCAAACGAGAAGAGGTATAACTGTACATACCCCGGATGCAGACAAAGGCCTCTATTGAAGACGCAGTCTACCTGTTTTATTTCGAATTTGAAGAAAAATAATAGGGGAAAGCGAAAACTAATTATAAGGTAAATTTAATTATAGATAGAAAAAATCGAAGCAAACAAGATGGCGCTGCGAGTTTATAAACGACGGCGTAGCCAGCAGTCGTGTTAAATGCAAAACGCATGAAGCTAGACGAATGAAAGATGATGTTATGATGTTGCACGGTGAGCCGGGTTAGAGTCTGGCAATCCTATCCAAACAACGCCAAGTATGCACAATTTCTGGGAGCGTGCAGAGGCGCTCTATATATATATATATATATATATATATATATATATATATATATTCTTCAGAAGAATGCAGGGAACCAGTGGAATAACAATAACAGAACGAAAGACGTTCGTGGAGTCAGAGCAGAAGAGTGAAATGTAACGAATCGCGTTTCTCGATAAACTTCGCCGACACAGAGGCAGCGACCGCGTCTTTGTTTCCTCTGCCGCGCTTACAGTAGTAGCGCAAACCTACCTCTTGTCTAGGAAGCGAACTATGGAGAGAGAGAGAGAGAGAGAGAGAGAGAGACAGACAGACAGACAGACAGACAGACAGACAGACAGACAGACAGATAGATACAAGGACAGAGAGAGACAGAGACATAGATACAGCCAGAGACGCACAGAGAGACACAGAGTCACAGAGACATAAACAGACAGAGAAAGACAAAGAGAGAGAGAGACGGAGACAGAGAGAAAGAGAGCGAGACAGACAAGGACAGACAGAGGACAGAGGGACAAAGACAGAGACATAGAAGAAAACAGATAGGTCCCTACGTATAAATAAATAAATATATATATATATATGTGTGTGTGTGTGTGTGTGTGTGTGTGTGTGCAGACTATCTATGTATCATAAAGATATTATATATAATATAGATATATTTTTGAGAGAGAGAGAGAGAGATGAGAGGAAGGTAGATAGAGGAAGGTAGATATTTATATTACGACCGTTAGGTAGTGATACCGTCTGCCTCGACTGATATCTCGTTATCTTTTGCCACCTCGTCTGCACAGTATCCAGTTTTTCTCTTCGACTGGATTTTTACGATTTTGCGCTCCGCTGCCGCCGCAATACCTTTTAAAACAAACAAGCTGCACCGCGATAACGCAACTCAGCGGAAGACGCGACTGCCCCGAGACGCGATTTCTTGGCCGTCACTAATTGCGTTGGCACTCTCGGAAACGCTAGAATAATTATAAAGCAATCACTTACAAGCTACAAGCCTATTAAGAGCATGTAATACTTGATTCGTAGAGCTATCTAGTATTTGTGCTTACGTTTGCCTGAGGTATATATTGTTAATGACTGACTGGGGAAACCAGGATTCCAGAATAGTGGGGGTGGGGTGGGGGGGGGATCGGCATTTTCAGTCCAAAACAGTTGACGAATAAAAATATCGTCGTCTCTGGGGGCTTTGAAGTCTAGTTTATTCTCCTCGATCTGATACTATCCCTACCCCCTACCCCCAACTACTCACCAGTTTTGAGCGAATAGCAGGACCGGTCCCGGCCCGAATAGGGGACCGCTCCCCAGGGATAATTTTACACCCCCATAACACCCCCCAGTACCCCTCATTTGAGGTCGACACCCCCTCAAATTTAGTAATGTCACAATGGTATGCAGACAAAATGCATACTAATTAGCTCAAGACACCTCCCCGACACCCAATCTGAGGTCGACACCCCCAAAATTCACAATCCTAGAAATATCCCAGTCGCTTCCCCTTCGTGGCTACTCCGATGTCGTTGATAGTGTATTGATAACGATGGTTCTGTTGTTTAGTTGCCAAGGACGGGTTCAAAGCGTTCGATAAGAAAAACGAAGACAGGATAAAAGTCGGCGATATAGAAGCTGTTCTGAAGAAACTAGGACACAACATTAAACCCGACTGGCTGGAAAAAATCGAATCGACAATCGACACTGAAGGTTGAAGGCAGTCTTTTATGACTCCAAAGGCTTTCGGGGGGATCGACTTGGTTGGAGAGGAAAAGACACAGTTCCATCTATTTTTGGCGGGGAATTTTAGATTGAACGATTGACTGATTGATTGATTGATTTAATCAATTCCTTTGAATTTCAATCACCGACGAATGGCCTTCAGTTGAGCTATAAAAAGGAGTTACTTGGGCCGAACTGCATTCTTGTCTGTTTTTCTCTTAGGAACCGGATACATAGACTTCGAGGAGTTCTGTAAAATCGTGAGAAAGAAAGTTCAAGACGACGAAGACGAAAGGGAACTCAGAGAAATGTTTCGCATTCTGGACAAGGAAAAGAGAGGAGAGGTCAACACCAACGAACTAAGGTATGGATCATCATCACCACCACTACCACCACCACCATCATCATCATCGTCATCATCACCACCACCACCACCACCATCATCATCATCATCATCATCATCATCATCATCATCATCATCATCATCATCATCATCATCATCATCATCATCAACATCATCATCATCATCACCACCACCATCATCATCATCATTATCGTCATCGTCGTCGTCATCACCATCATCATTTGCTCAAGCACAGTAGCTTAGAATATATGATGAACGCATAGCAATCATTCCTGGCAATTCGTTGATTCGTCAATGCACTTCTCTAGCAGTTCAATCGGCCTAACGAGGTTCTTAATTAAGTTAATTTCGAACGTGTTGGCGTTAGCTTCGCTTTTTATTATTATTATTATTATTATTATTATTATTATTATTATTATTATTATTATTATTATTATAACTTCGCTTCGTCGTTGCAGGTGGATCTTGAAAAACCTCGGCGATGACCTGACGGAAAACGACATTGACGACATGATCGCTGACGTTGACACCGACGGTAGCGGATGGGTCGACTATGACGGTAGGTGACACGGTGACACCACGGATGTTCGTCAACCATCCTAAATAATTAATTGTCCGCATACATGCTGCATCTTACGTAAGGAACCTGAAAATCTCGACAGCTTGCACCCTTCGTTTCACAAAGCCCGCCCATTAAGGCAGACACATGTTTCTCGACTTTCCAGGATTTTAAAGCATATTGCGCTGGATTTTTAAGTAGGACAGTGTCTGTTCGTCCCTCCCCCCCCCCACCCGCCCCAAGGTGCTGGTCCAGAATGCACGGGTTCTTCGTCATCTGGATCAAAAATAGCGAGCTGGTCGGTCCCTTTGACCGCCTCATCTTCCCACCTTACGTTGCATTTAATGACCTCCACGCCCGAATGTTCTACTCATCTACCTGTGGCGTAGCCAGGATTGGATTTCCGGAAGAGGTGGTGGTGGTTGATTTTTGGTTTTGACCGTGAGCAACTTCTGAAAAATCTTGACAAGCAAAAAAGGTCATCATCTCCTCATCTTAATTTTTTCTTCCCGATGCTGACAAGCAGAAAAAAGGTCATCACCTCTTAAACTGATATATTTTATAGCCAGGTAGCCAAGTGGGTTGACCCCAAAAATCGCGTCCCAAAGTTTAAAATGCATGGAAACTCGTTAAAAATATTTTGTTTTCGGCAGCCAAGGGTGGTTTTAACCCCCAACCCCCTCCCCTTGGCTACGCCACTGTCGTCTACGATACACAAAAAAGATTGTTCGAACATGTACGCGTAACTTCTAAAGCGCTCGAAAATAAATTAAGGTTTTTTTCGAACGTAATAATTTGAAACGGCAGACTGAATCTTCAGGTCGTGACGGCGCGTTCTTTGTCTGTATAGAGTTCTACAAGCTGATGATGTCCGATTAAGAATTGCCCTTGCGTTGGCGTCTTCGTGTTGTCTTTCTATCGAAAGTAACTCTTCAAATGATACGAATGAAGAAAAGACGATTTCAACAATTTTTATATTATTATTATTTCTGTTTTCTCCGTTCTTTTCTGTAACTGTGAAGACAGCTTTAATACTCTTCAGAGCCTTATTTCAGTAGCTCTCATCATCGCATTCTTGTCGTTTTTGTGTTATAATATGATTAGCCTGTTGTGAAAATTATCACTTTTTCGTGTTCAATAAAGTTCAGATTTGATGTCGGCGTAGATTCAGTTTTTTTATAAAGCCTCTGTCTGATTTGCAGTGGCGTAGCCAGGGTTCCGGAATAGGGGTGGGGCCTATCTGAATTTTCGGGTGAAAAAGTCTCCGAGGAACAGAAAAAGGTCGTCAGGTCGCCCATTCACAAATTCTATTTCGATCATGCTACCAACCCCACCCCCAACCATTTCTCGACGGTAGGCAGGGGCGGCGCTGACGGGGTGGGTCCGTGGGTCCGGACCCACCCAGCCTCGGACAGGGGCACATGAGCAAATCGTGCAAATCCGCAGAGAAATTTTGTTTTTCTTGGGGGAGGGGTAGTCTTAGCCGGGGCCTGGTATTGCAGATTGCATTAGACCCACCCAACCTAAAAAACCAGCGCCACCTCTGACGGTAGGCCTATTGCACAAATTCCACGACCAGATCCAGCCACGACAAAGAGCTCGCCCCCGCCCCCGTGCACCCCTTGACTATGCCAGTGCTGAATAGGACAAAACAAGGCGACGAATCAACCCAGAGAAAGATTAGGGTTGCCAGATGTCCGGTTTTTAACCGGACTGTCCGGTATTTTTTTGTCTGGGGAAAAATTGAGGCGATACCGGACATTCATGTGTTCGGTATTTTCTTGCAAGCTCTAAACTACAGCAAGCAAGTCACTCCCAGCCTAGGATGGCCTACAATGCAACATTTTGGCTATAATTCTCTTATAAATAATATCATATGTTCTGGAAAAACCAAATCTTAAATGGGTATTATTAAGCAGACTAAAGCAGGGTTTCCCAACCATTTTGGAACCGCGGCCCACTCCAGCGGTTTTGTAACGTGCCGCGACCCAAATTATTATAGTATGCAATATCAAAAATGCATTAGGCCATCTGGTGAACGTTAGCTGAAAGGAGAATCTTTCAAGTTTTGAATAAATGACAAAACAAAAGCTCTTATTCAATTCGATTGAAAGCATGGCAAAATATATTGGGCAAAATAATTAATATTTTACCAAATAAGACAAAAGGAGAGAAATACATCTTGAAATTTCTTGAAAATTGTCTTTCTTAAAATTTTTCCAGAAACATACCTTTTTTATGCGTCTTCAAAATCCTATGAGTATGGCAAAATGGCTTAATCGTGACGTGAAAATACAACAAAAAGGAAAGATTCGCTATTGTTAGTGGAATTTCAGAGCAAACTGATCGGAATATGCTTTGCCTGCGTTATTGGAAAAATCCAGTGTTTACCAACAAAGTGCGTTTACTTGGGCGAAATAAGATTATTGTTTATTAAAGGCGCCAATACTAGCTGGTGGGCATAGATATGACCAATTGTTCTGGATACTCCTATAACATTAATTTTTAAAAGTACCGCTTTATCAAGGGCAGTCCACTTTGGCCTCCAACTCAAACGCTATTGGCTCACTTGATCTATTGACGACATGGAAGAGAATAATAAGTGAGACGCAATTTTGAAGTATATTTTATAAAACTGTAAAGACAAGATATTAATAAGAGCAGCTGAGTCCAGTAAATAAATAGTCATGAAAGTTCCTTTTGTTTCTTTGTTATAAACGGCATAGTCTACATATTATATTTGAAGAGACAGTAGCAATTTTAATGTTTTATTTACAATATGTTTTATTTGAGGCGCTGAGGAACAGAGTGGCCTATCCAAAAAAAGGTAAAATTTGGAAGAAACGGATTTGAAGTTTGGAATGAACTTGTAAAATCAACAAGTTACAATTTATTAGCTATTACCAAATCTAGAATACAAATGTTTTCCTGATCCATCTGGTTAGTGGTTACGTTTACATTTTTTGCCACTTACACTGGTGTCCGGTATTTTGGAGACAGGGATATGGCAACCCTAAGAGAGATTGATGTAAACTAGATTACTAACAATATTCAAGTGGTTGCAATATACGTCGTACATTATAGTAATTATTAGCAATTTAAACCCATTTCAAACGTAATTGTGCAGTAGGGCCTATTTCCGAGTCTTTTTACTGCAATCAGGGGCGTAGCTAAAAATGGAATTCAAGCCCAAATGGCGCTGCAGGCTCAAAAGGAAGAAAGGGGAGTGAATCTTGGGCTTCAGCCTCCCCCTCCCCAAACCTAAAATCCTGTCCATGCCTAGTTACGTCCCTACTGTGATGCATTCTTTTCAGTATAAAATAGTGAAATAGATTGTGTTTACACACAGGCATAAGAAATCAAAATAACAGGCAAGTAGGCTGCACTAGGCACAAACTAATTTTTAAAATATGCTAGCTTCACCGCTGCCTTATGACCTGGTAATAGCAGTATAATTTTTATTGACACGACTTTAAATAGAAAATGAAAATGGAGAATCCCACGTTGACAATTTTTAAAACATGATGACTAAACATTCGGTCAATAAGATCACGTGGTTTCCATAGAGCGCTGAATACAGGTTTTGTCAAATTCGAAACTAGACGGCCATTTTATGTTTGATTATTGTTGAAACCGCATTTAGGTAATTATAACAATAGGAAACAGACTGATGGAGGAAGAGAGACCTGCCTATATATAAGAGCGCCTCTAAATATAAATAAAGTGGCGCTATACAAATGTTAGGTTATAGACCTAATTGTCGACGAGGTTGCAAGGCACAGCTATACTGTACATTCGACATGTTTCCATCAACCAAACCTCCCATTCGTTAAATAACCATCGATGATACTCAGAAATAATAATAATAATAATAATAATAATAATAATAATAATAATAACTAATAGCAATAATAATAATAATGGCTTAATAATAATAATAATATCAATAATAATAATAATAATATCAATAATAATAATAATAATAATAATAATAATAATAATAATAATAATAATAATAAATAATAATAATAATAATATCAATAATAATAATAATAATAATAATAATAATAATAATAATAATAATAATAATAATAATAATAATAATAATAATAATAATAATAATAATAATAATAATAATAATAATAATAATAATAGCAATAATAATAATGTGATTTTAAGTGGCTTAGGAGGCTAAGTAGGCCTGTGTGAAAACCACTGAAATAGGTCTTACTTCAGTATCATAAAAGGTTATTCATTGGAATAAAAATAACATCTATGATAATAATTACATACACGACAGCACAGATCACTGAAAATGTTTAAACGTGACCATTTCTGAAACAGAAATGACTCAAAGTACGCATGCGTCTCCTTTTACGCGCCATCAGCTACTTAGGTCTGACTAAAAAACTAAAAATATTGCAAACATCTAGCGTAATAACACACAATCTACACCGAATAATAGTAATTTGGAACAACCTCTGACCACTAAAGAGTGATACAAAGAGCAAATAGGTCATATCTCGCATGACTAGGCCTACTGTCACATTTTCACAGGTCTTTACTTGCCTGTGCTCTGTAGCAGGCCTGTCAAGAGCCAGCTACCTCTTCAGTCCATAAATCAGTCACCATTGGCCATCACTCCACAAACTTTCCGAAAGCAACTAAAAACCATTCTTTTCAAGAAATCTTATGATGTACTTATGACGTACCATACTGCAGGCCTGCATTCTATCCACCGCAAATCTTGTTATAATCCTCCATAAAATGCTTTCCTGCGGCTGTCTACCTGGATCTAGGGCCTACAACCTTGACCACCACGGACTACGGATTACGGACCATGCATTTACCTAGATTGAGCGCTCGTGAATAAGCTGGTGCACTGCGCCAAGCTTTCGGACAGCGCTATAGAAATGTCGTGGTTTACATACTTATGAAAGAATTATTGCCCAGGCTGTAACCAGCGCTAATTAAACTACAGAGCGCTTTCTTCACGTAGGCCTGCGGTCTTTGATCCATTGCATTGGCTATTTTTAGTCGACCTAGCCCTGACACTACGGCCTTTCGCTTTTGAGACCATGTTTACCCAATCTAGGCGGAATACATTATGCGTCTCTTAATGTCGGGTATTTCCCACCACGGTCTAAACGACTCGGCCTACGGCAGAAAGGCCTGACAACGTACAGTAGCACTGTACAGATGCGTACTAATAATAGGCCTACTCGAGAAATGTACTTTTACGACGTAATCCGATCTTCCGTAACGATCCAAAAATAAATTCCTCTCGTTGCGGCAAAAATTTGGGGATTTTTTGCGGACCGAAACGGATTTCTTATGTATGAAATCTGCTGACGAAAGGAATAACTGGTGACATAGTTGTTGAACAGCAGCATCACGTGACATGTATAGGTACTTCCCAAAAATTCTATTCAAACCGCTTTCGAAAACTGGAGCAGCAGCAGCAAAGACGAGATCTTCGTGTTTTCAGAGTGTTTCAGCGTTGTTTTGGTTTATAATGCGCAGCGCCGACTACTACTGTGACCGGCATAAAGACAGCAACGCTGAGGCAGGCACCGTGGACGTAGACATGACGCCAGAGTGTGAAGCCAGATTTCAGGCAGCCATTGCAATGGCCCAACTGTCGTACGAACTTCCTAACGTCGAGGAGGGCGAACAGGTTCGGATGCAGCCGCCGCGACCCGAGCGAGATTCTGGCTGGGCGAACGTTCCCGGTAACAGTACATGTCCTTTAGGAGAGGACGCGAAGACAGGTAAGATGTTGCAAACGGTGGAAAATAATTCAACCAGGTAGCCTACGCGGATTGCAACAACTGGTCTGCTGTGTAAAACACTACGATGCATGAAAAACCATTAGACCTACTTCTTTGCAGAGATTTTACTCGAATAAATCATTATTACGTTTTAATGGACTTTAGATTTTGTTCCTGTTTCCGTTTTCTGACTCTTTCAGTGGTACACTGGCGTAAACGTGGATGGAAAAGTTGGGGACCCAACCCCTATGCCTTCCTCTTCCCTATGATTGCCTCTCAAAAGTGGGGGCCGCTGGGGGAGGTCGAACCTAGCGACCTGATAGAAGTTTGCTCCTATGCGTAGCTACTCCATCTTCTTAGCTCTATCCCTGGTCGACCATGTCTTCGGCCCACAACCCAGCGTCTCCTCAGTGTGCCCCAAACACATACCCCCATATTCTTGAAACGAGGTTTTTTGAGTCAGTCGGCCCCATCCTCTGGAATGCTCTTGACCCCCCAGGTATATACGTAAATTAGCAAATGCTGATTCTATCGCCCTCTTTGAAACGGGTAAAAATTCGCCTCTTTATCAATCTGCAATAATCTGTTACATTGCATTAGGCCTACATATTCGGTTAATCTGCTCCATATAAAAAACCTGATGGCTATTATACGCCACTCCGTTTCTTGGTGGCTATATTCTACCTGCGATTAACTAGCGCTTTTGACTTTAAAGAGTCGAAGAAAGTAAAAGTCAAGAGACTTCCAACCGGAGGAAAGTCGTCCTGCAAGAACGGTCGGACGATAACAGAGCTGGCTCACGACGTCAAAACAAACGAAGACTTTGACGAGGACTCTGTCTCAAAGATATCCGGAAAGGTCGCTATGAGAAAAGCAGTTTGTTCGATTGAAAAACAACAAAGAGAAACGGACGAAAGAATTTCGAAAGACAGATTCACCAGCAGCGGAATATTCGTAAAAACATCGGCGAGAACGTGCAGTCCTACAACCCGTTTGAGCTCTACCAAACCCGTCGGTAAAAATCACAGGTCTTTGATCTAGAAAACCGAAAGACGAGCAATAAAAGAAAGAACGAATCGGCGCTTCATAAACAAAATCGCAAAGCAGAAGATGCAACAAAATTTCCATCTGATTACCAGGATAATCTACAGACAGATGAATCAGGGTCCGTGAGGAGAAATTCAACTACGAATTTTTCTGAGTATTGTCCGAACGATATCGTGACCCCTTATATGCCATCGACGGAATTAAGCACTGCGATAAACAATTCGATTCCTTCGAATACCTTAGCCATTCCCACTTTCGGCTTGTGCAATGTTCTAGTACCGGCGTTTTCACTTATGCCGTTTGACGCTCACAAGAAGAAGCTGTCGAATGTGAAGCCGTTACTTGCGTATCTTAATGCATCGCCGTTGACTACTACTACTGCTGGAACGAAAGAAACCGGGGACACTTTCAGAATTCTGCCAGCAAGACCGCTGGTCTTGCTTCCAAGACCAGGCCAGTTAGCATTCGGATTGCCGATTGTCCGATC
Organism: Metaphire vulgaris; assembly: GCA_018105865.1. NCBI lineage: Eukaryota > Metazoa > Annelida > Clitellata > Crassiclitellata > Megascolecidae > Metaphire > Metaphire vulgaris. Next base: position 14,550,243 of record CM030838.1, on the reverse strand, counting down.
GACGTTTCAGGCGGGCGAAATCAAACAAGAAACGCCGGAGAAAATGGACGATTCAGGCTCAAAACTGGCCGGCGACTTCGAAGATTTACCGACAGCAAAATCGGAATCAGATAAAGAAATCTGCAGCTCTGATCAGAACGGCATCTCGCTGATATCTTCAAATGCCGAAAGATCATCCGGAGTGCATAAGGATATTGTGCAATCGTATCATAAAATAAAAGAAGAAAAAGTCGATGACAGTTCTAATCTAGAATGCATTACGATGCCAATGGGGCATAGATTTCCAGAGAAACTCGATAGTCTGAATAAGACAAAGACCGCTGGATCGGCTGTGAAATCAGAGAAAGACTGCACATACGATCATGATCAGGATACGTTAGACAAGGCACAGGTATTGGCGGGACAGACCACAGACCAACAGGCGAGGAGTTTTATTGGCCACTTTTGTCACAGCTCGCTACACCCGCTCGTCGGTAGTTCTCTCGATTCTTCTCGCAGCTGTCCCCCAGACGCGGCCTGCCATCTAGCGACGAGAACTTCCTTGACGGCCACAAAAGACGAGAAATACCCGCTGGAGGGCAGAGCAGGAAGTCCTCGTTATTCAATGCCTCTAGGACCGCCGGGGCAGGAGAAGGGGATGCACCGTGACGACGACAGACCGTCGCAAGTTCTATCTAGCGCATGCACTGAATATGCCAGTGCAACGACAGCACACGGGGATATGTCCAACTGCAGTCGAATCGCCAACGAAGAGTCTCAAAGTCTCGGCAATTCTGAGCGAGGATGGTACGACGAGGGGATGGTCAGCTCATCCGGAATCCGATTGAAAGAGTCGCAGGAACGCAGACGATATCAGCCGTTTCTCGACTGCCATCTTCCGCCGAAAAAGAGGAAATACGTCGACGACGAAAATACCGAATCGTCAACGCAGTCTAAGATCTCCAAAGCAGAGGGTCGTTCCAGTAATTCGTCGGAAGAGGAAAACCGTGTGCCTGGAAGAGGAAATTCGATCCATTTTCCTATTTCAGAAGAAGCTCAGTACTTGAAGGTGGAAGCGAACGAAACTGACGTCAGTCGGAAGAAACATGGAAATCCAGTTCCGGAATTAATAGCTACTACAGGTGGGCAGATGATAAAATATAACGAATAATAAATATAACGAATATACTGTAACGAGATATCAAGTTTATTCACAGATGCGATGTGTTTTATTCTGTTCAATAACGCGTCTTTTCTATTCAATGTCTTCATTGAAACGACTTCTCACAAATGTGTCTTGAACTATAATGGATTAAAAATAGGCACATGATAACGGATGAGGGAATACAGGGGTCGCATCGCCACCTATTACGGCTGGAGTCAGTTGTAGGATTTGTGCAGTGCCGATGAGATTTTTTTTTGGGGGGGGGAGGGCGTGGGAGTGATTGCCGACTGAACAGATAGACTTATTTGTATTATAGTTTTGGCCACACTGGGATAAATAGCAATTGAAGCCTTTACAGTAAATGCCAGGGCTCACGGCTTAACTCAAATATTACCCAGAGGCTACTGGGGTCTGAGGCGCAACCCCATACCCGCTGGGGATTCCCCATAACCCTAATCCGATCAAATAGGGCGTGCCTGTTTGTCCCAATCGTGTCCCAGTATTCTGAACCTCTGGCTAAGCTAATGACGGTAAGAAATAAGGAAAATTACGTTTCTATTACGTTCATAACCGTGATTCTCAGAGTGCTTATCATAACTTGGTTTCGAATATGATGCTGTAAGCAGGTATTTGCGTATCTTAAACGAGAATGATATATAGAAGATATAATACGCAATAAAACCATCTGTTGAAATTATTGCGTGGAAATTGCTATCGGAAATCTCTAAATTTCGTCGAGTTTCTGGCGAGAAACTCAATCGGACTATGAATTTATGTCAGCTCATTCGCTGATATCGGATCCTGTTCTTTTTTTTAAATACAAGGACGATAAAACAACAGAAATGGAGGGGGATAATAGTCGATGACTCGGAAGCCTATGAAACCCGTAGAAACTCAGATTGTAAATTCTACTCTATAAGCCTAAGGCCAGGATTTTAGGCCGCTCTGCATGACGGCGTCTAAACGATGATCGTACCAGCAACAGCAGATTAATTATTATTAATTATTATTGAAGTGACTGATCTGATTAATAGTCTAATAACAGAACAGTGATAAGAGTTGACTATGTTATTAGGATATTAGCAGTGTTTGGAACAATAGTTGACTAGACTATTTAAATATATGCAAATATACTATAAAAAATTTTTTCCAATATAGTTATATATTTAAATATATTTAAATATATTTAATTTTTCAATGTCAAAATTAAAACTGTATTATCATTTATCACTGGCGAATGTTATAATAACAGTTATCTATGATCACATTGATCAGTAATCATCGGTTATTCAAAAGTCTTGGTTAATCTTGAGGAGCAGCAGTTTCTCAAATGTTTTGTCATCTAAGGATCTACGCTTTGAGATGATATAATACAACTATTTAAAATCAAGTATTTATAAAAGCTAAAATTTATAAATACTATTAAGCTAACTATTTAAAATATAAATATACAGAACTATTTAAATAGTATTTAAATAGTATTGACTATTTCAATCACAACACTGGATATTAGAGTATTTAACAATTGCCGTCGTTGTTTAACCAAATCTAAGGTAAATCGAGCGCCTCTAGGTCTAAGCCGAGTATTTATTGCCCGTTGTTTAACCAAAGGCGCGCCTCTACACTCTAAACTCTACAGTGTATAAAACTCGACCCTGATCTGAGGTATATCGTATACGCATAACCATAAGTGTCGACATGCCAAACAGCGTGACGTTTCTAGAGGAGAGAGAGAGAGAAACATTCTTGGTAAACGCTTATTGCTCCCACTCACCCACCCACCACTCCACTCACACCGGTCCACTCTGTACTTAGCAATGGAAAGATTCACGCTGTCTTGAACTTATTAAACCGAATTATTTAGCATAATGAAACAGTTAAAAATTCTCCGCTTTCACTGGTGGTCAATTTCCGCCCCTCCTCCTCCTCCTCCTCCTCCTCCTCCTCCTCCACTGAGCCGGCTCTCAAATGCCACCGCGCTGCCCATTAATTGATTGGCACAAACATGGGCGGATCCAAGGGAGGGACGCAGAGCATGTGCCACCCCCTCCCTCCCTCACTACTGCTAACATATTTTTGTTTTTGCTAATTTCTCATCATGGCTAAAAGCTGAATAATTTCTCTAAGAAATAAGAGAGTTCCATCATTTCTTCTCGTTTGACCATTCTAACAACTTCCTGCATCAATCCACACGAAAGGGGCAAAGCAGGTCAAAATGGGGAATGTATCACAAAACCGAATTCCTGGATATAGTCCCCGGGCACAGGTCTCTAGACGGGGTGTTGCCCTGAATAAATACAGTTCATAGCTATTTGAGCCATTAATTTGCTTAGCGGATTTCACTTTTGTAACATACGATGGCCTTTTTACGCTATTCAACAAAATTTAACTCGACTGCAACAACAACCGGGGCTGTTATAATTCAATATTAGCTTTGATCAAATTTAATCATTAATCAATTAAACTCACTCAGCAGAGAAACTGTTCCATCGAGAAACGAACAATGATTAACGTTTACACATATTCATTAATTAAATCGCATTCATTTGTCAAATTTTCTGTTTAGACGCACTACATGTCGACTGCGACAGAATAGAAAAAGAGTCAAATGCAACTGCAAATGATGACGACAGCAAGGAAACTACTTCTCCGTCATCGTCGTCGTTGTCATTATCATTACCTACAACAACAACAAATCACTCAAATTCGTCGATAAGTGTCGTTCAGTTGGAGTCAGCGATAAAGCCGGATGAAGACGGAGATCTGTAAATAACAACAACAACAACAACAACAACAACAACAACAATAATAATAATAATAATAATAATAATAATAATGAATATCATCATCATCGTCGTCATCGTCGTCGTCATCATCACCGTCATAATCATCGTCATCGTCATCACCATCTTCGTCGTCATTATCATTATTATCATCTACATCATCATAAATCATCATCATCATCATCACCATCATGACTGAAATTGGAGAAAAGGAAGAAGAGAGAATGAGTGCCGACACCATTGTTGGACATGAGTGGACTGCTACATGATTATGAGAGATAAGTTTTTATTATGACGGCGTCTTCGTTCGTTAGTTTCTTATTTGACTGTTTTTGTGCAAATGTCTGTTTCTACGGGTTTTTTTCTTGCGTCTTTTCCGAGTAGACCGCTGCACGTAGCCGTCGTTCAAGGCCTAACCGACGTAATCGATTCCCTGTTAAACGTCATGTCGAAACTTCAAACGAGCCCCGACTGTTTCAACAGAAACAGACAGGTAAGATAAATGCACTCAGGTTCAATTTACTCATCAGCATCGTCGTCATCACCGATATTATCATCATCACTGCAGTCATCATCACCATCATCATCCATCACCAACATCATCACCATCACCACCATTATAATCATCATCATCACCATCATCATCATCATCATCACCACCATCATCATCAGCATCATCATCATCATCATCATCATCATCATCATCATCACCACCACCACCATCATCATCATCATCATCATCATGTTATGTTATGTTATTCAGACAATTTATACAGCGCAATAATAAAGGCAAAACGCTAAAGTCACGAGCTCTTTTTACATAATAGTAAAATAATAGCGATGTAAAAGTGAATGGCGTCGTCTGCAGTCGCGTCTTCTCTATTAACGCAGACGCCTCTTCACTTGGCCGTCATCACGAAGCAGTCGAGCGTCATTCGGAGACTGCTGATCGCCGGCGCCTCCCCCAATTTACCCGACCGAATGGGCAACAACAGCATTCACCTCTCGGTCAAAGGTCGGAGCACTGATTGCCTCCAAGGTTCTTCTCTCTCAGTCTAAAATATCAGTTGACATCGATGCCATGAACTACGAAGGTAATTAATCCCACAATGATTATGATCACGATTATTATTATTATATATTACTTTTTAGCAATAGTATAGTAGTAGCAATAGCAGCAACAGTAGTAGTAGTAGTAGTAGTAGTAGTTGCAATAGTGGTAGTAGTAGTAGTAGTAGTAGTAGTAGTAGTAGTAGTAGTCGTAGTAGTAGGCCTAGTAGTAGTAATAGTAATAGTATGCATATTAATAATAATAGTAAAGGATAAATTAGTAATAGTAGTGTTAGCAGTAATAATAGTACTAGTAGTAGTTGTTGTAGTAGTAGTAGCAGTAATAATAATAATAATAATAATAATAATAATAATAGTAGTAGTAGTAGTAGTAGTAGTAGTTGTTGTTGTTGTTGTTGTTGCAAAGGTAGTGATAGTAGTAGTTTATATGCCCTGTATGTGAAGTCATGTAAGTGTGACCTACTGACCAATTGATAAGTCAAATTCTTGGTTTGCGTTGTTCAGCTGACCTTGAAGAAAGTGTCCGTAGAAATAGAACTCTCACAACGGTTCTGAATTATTATTTCGGTAGACGTTTAAAATTGTGAAAAAATACGACACTGAACCATAGGAGTGGAACTTCCTATTGGATCATAAAGTCGTGCTGAAGAACACGTGCTGGTCTAGGAGCGACGACGTTTGGTTGTATGTGTGAAAATCGTGCAGCTCATAAGCAGATTACATTTAGGCAATGATATGACCAAAAAACAGGTGAGATTACCAGAGAGCCTAGACAATGCAAGCAACCAACTGCAGAGCCTCGAAATTAACATTGACAAAACTAAAATGACGGCGAATCATGGAATCCAATGTAGCATCACAGTCAGACGATACCCAATGGAACCGGTCTGAACATTGGTCACACGGGATTCTAGCTTCGAAAAAGAAATCAAACTGAGGCTATGATAAGGACAGATGGTCAGAAGCCTACAGCAACAACAGCAAAATAGGAAAAGTCACGACATTAGCTATCAACGCCAAAAATACCTCCACGGAAATCCCTTACGTGGTCAGAGGCTGCTAAGGTTGGACTATTTAAAAAAATCAATTACTGTGAAATTTTGAAATTAAAGTACTGTGACAGATTTTTAATCTTCGTGGATGACTAAAAACGGGTTTCAAAAGAATGAGGAGTTACACTGTAAAAGAGTTTTCCTTAAAGCAATTAAACAAGAAAGTTACAACTCTTTGTATGGACATCACAAGAAAGAAGGTGATAATCTGGCGGGGGGCGGGGTGGGTTAGGGTTGGGGTAGAATAGAAGGAACTATGTCCGTCTAACGCGCAACTGGAAGACCACGCTTCTTCTGTTGGCTGGAAAACATCACGTCCCGAACAGGAATAGCGACAGAAAAGCTGAGTCATGTGACTGCATATAGACAAGAATAACGAAGAAGTTATAGTAGTAGTAGCATTAGTAGTAGTAGTAGTAGTAGTAGTAGTAGTAGTAGTAGTAGTAGTAGTAGTAGTAGTAGTAGTAGTAGTAGTAGTAGTAGTAGTAGCAGTAGTAGTAGTAGTAGTTCACTCACTCACACTCACACTCACTCACTCACTCACTCACTCACTCACTTTGGATCGAGGAATGCTAATGGCCAGACCAGGCCAGGCCAGACCAAACCGTCGAAAACGTAGGCCTACTGTAGAGCTTCTATAGAACGGACTCAGTTATATCGTATACCGCAACGTACTGTCCCATTTGATGCGCCACCGTTTCGGATGGTATTGGATGAAACGTACCTCGGATCATTATAGCGCACTGAATTTTACAGACCCGTTAAGTACGTTCTATCGAAGTTCTACTGTACTCTACTGAGGGCTAAATGCTTACAACTGATCACGAGCGATATGCAGTAATCATTCGAGCGGGTGAGCTCATTCACGCCATAACCCGTAGATTATGTGCCCATACACTATTGCACACACACACACACACACACACACACACACACACGACTGAGAAGGTAAATACCTTATTTTGGCATTTGGGTAACTATCGTGCAGAGGTCCTTCATGCCCTATTGGCCAAATGCCTTGCTCAAAGTGTTCATTGCGTTTCATAGGAAGTTGATGGGAGGGGGTGAAAAGAGAAGGAAACAATCAAAAAACTTTGCCGAAAAAGGCTGAAAAAAGAGAATTGTTCCCAAATTTTACTACACTGTTACCAAAACATAGGTTTACAAGCAAAAAAAGGTCATCCGCAGTTTTTCCCTGTAGTTTTACTAGACTTCTACGCAAAAATAGGTTTCACAAGCAAAAAAATTCCGATGGGGGATGCATCCCCACTCATCCCCCCACGTGGGACCGCCGCTGCTTGGAGTTACCTGTACCGCCTCTGATCTTGATAACAACTTACCGGTGATAGTCTTGGTGGTCATTTTCGAACAGGTTTGACGTCGCTTCACCTGGCCGTCCAGCATGGAGACGTCGACGCCGTCGAGACCCTCGTGTCGTTCGGCGCCCAGGTGAACGGTCAGGACGGAAAGAACGGTCGATCGGCGCTCTATTACGCGGCGGAACTCGGTCATCTGGCGACCGCCGACCGACTGCTGGCCCTCGGCGCCTCCGTCGGCATCCCCAGCTACTCGGGCTGTCTTCCCGTCGGCGCCGCCCGGACCAACGCCGCCATGGTCCGGCTGCTCGAGCGACACTCGACCGGGTCGTCGTCGTCGTCGTCGTCGTCGTACGTCGCCGAGAACCAGTGCGGGTCGGACCCGAGGAAAACGGAAACGAATAATTCTGCTTCTTCCGGTTTCCGAGTGCGAAATGCAAAACCGGATGTGACGTCATCGCCTCACAAAACGCGAAAGAACAAACAGGTAACGATCGTGCGGCTCATCTCTAGAAGAGATATTCGTTGCGCGAACAAGACAGATAGATTTTTACAGAATTCCCGTTAGGCCCATATATTGACTGACTTACCATTAATGGCGGTTATTAAGACACGGGGATCCAAGACATTATCGGCAAAAATTCATCCCCACCGGACTTCCGGACTTACTTTTCGGTTGGTCACAGAAACACAGAACCAGAAATTCGAGAAAAAGCACGGATAAAAGTCTAGTCAAAAACTATATAAACTAAGTAGATTACATATGTTATCTAAACAAGTGAATGTCAATTATTTGTGGCTATTGTCAACCTAGGGTTTTCGGCGTATACAAGTACAAAACAAGTATAAGTAAGAAAGTCTTTGTCAGCATTTTCACCGCTCAAAGTTTATTGATTTGTTTCGTTGGGGATATTTTCATCTCCACCAGCTTCCTTTAAAATGTCCTTTTTCATCCCCCATCAAAAAATCCTGGTACCGAAAACTGCTGATGGCTTTTTTTTTTGATCAAGATTTTTGATCAGTTTGTGTAAAATTAGGGAAAATTTTGTCACCACGCAAATTTATTGATTTGTTTCTTTATTTTCATCCCCACCAGCTTCCTTTTCATTTCATCTATTCAAATATTATCACTGTTTATTAGTTTATTAATTTACCAAATTTTGACCACAAATCTACTGATTTATTTCTTCATTTCATCTTCAAATGTTATCTTTTATTATTATTAATAATTATTATTATTATTATTATTATTATTATTATTATTATTATTATTATTATTATTATTATTATTATTATTGTGTGATAGCGATTTTAAAATAATTATCGTCTGGTCTATTTACAAGCGATAATTAGAAGATTGCTTTCGTGAATTATTGCAATTAATTAGCGTTAATTATTTTGCGAATGTTGCCATAAATAACGGCTTTGATTTCAAGCATTACGAATAATTAAATTGTTTTGAATTTTAGATGAAAAATGCAAAGAAAGAAACGACAAACGGATCATGACATCAGATCTAAACCTAACAACAACATATATTCCATTTGAAGGATGGATCTAAAACACGGATATATCATTCTGATTGTGCCTCGCATTTTCTTTTCGTTCATTGTTTTTAAGTAAATCCCACTAATGACAAAAAATAAAATCTTCAGATGAAATGCTTTGAAGTTGGACTGTTCTTAATTTTCATATTTTCACGGCTTACGACGGACAGGTAGACAGATAAACATACAGAGAGAAAGAGAGACAGACAGACAGACAGACAGACAGACAGAGATCTTCCTAGAAATTCACTGCATCCCCCCACCAAGAGTTCTTGGAACCGCCACTGGACTCTAGCAAGGCATGGAATTAATTATTCGAAATGGCGTATCGACTCCGGTGTATTCCAGTTGTGGGATCACGTTAGCCTATAGGAGTATCCAGAACAATCTCTATGGTCACTGATCTATGCCCACCAGCAAGTAATCTGCTTCTGCCATTGGCGTCTATTAATAGACAACAATGGTTTCTATGGTTTCTGCCCACCAGTGGGCGGAGCAACCGGACCTTGTTGGTAAACACTGGATACCCCTATAGCAGTGGTTTCCAAACTTTTTCGGTCGGCGTACCCCTTCAGACATGTTTCGAAAATCCGTGTACCCCTAATTTTCAAAGTAAATTTAAGGAAGCACACTTTCGATTTTTAAAAGCATAAACATGGTATCTGAATCATGAAATTTAATAATGTCTTCAAACCTACATGTAATCGGACTGCATTAGCCATAATCATTAACTAATTGATTAGACCTACTAGGTTAGACCTACTAGGTTAAAGCTTATTAGGATAAAAATATCGTACTTGTAGCATTCAAAGTTAAACTTGCATAACCTATCGGTCAAATGAAAACAATAAAATGAATCAATGAGATGGATGAGGTTGCATCTCATCAGCCAGTTTCGAGAATCTTGGCTGCGTCTTTGATCCACACAAAGCGATTTTTGAATTTGCCGCGCTGAAGAGTCTAATACCACAAGCTGATAGGACAGGTTAAACTTTAAACTTATAGCGAGGGGTGACGGGTTAGAGGAGTCCAAAGGTCTACATCTGTCACTGCAGGCCAAAAATCAAATCCAATCACAATTTGTTAGAACTTTTGCAAATATTGTGAAATTTGTTACTATCAAACATCAGTGCACAAGAATTCCACTGACTTTCCACTTTCCGCCGCATACCCCCTAGGAAGTCCATTTTGTACCCCTGGGGGTACGCGTACCACCGTTTGGGAACCACTGCCCTATAGTAAGCTAACGATCAAAGCACGGAATAATTTAATCGAGATGGCGATTTAATTCGTAAATGTTAAAAAACACATTTAGAACATCGATTACGGCAAGAGTTTGCAGCAACGAAGTAAAAATGTCAGGCCATCTGAAAATTGTGTGCCATAGCGCTATTGCGTCCATTTATATGGCGCCTTCATTTTAATGCGCTGGGACATTGACCCGGTCCTGTACTCATATGTTTCTAATCACATGTGTGTCGCGTATACAGCTGCGTTTTGTCAGATTTTTTAAAGTTATAATTATTAACCAAATAGTTCATGCTGTAAGGGGCCATCCATAATTGACGTAACGCGCTTCTATCAGTTTTTAACCCCCTCCCACCCCTTCGTCACACGTCGTAACAAAAAGTCAGAAACCCTCAAATATGACGTCACAACGCGTTAACATCCCTCTTTTCGTCTTTCGAAAAATCTTGACGAGCAAAAAGGTCGCCACCTAAAACATTTTTGTGTTATATGACGTCACATTTCCGGAACCCCCCCCGTCGTCACACATCGTCACAAATGTTTGAAACTCCCCCTAAGTGCGTTACGTCATTTGTGGATGGCCCCTAAACTTAATTACTTATCGCGTTAAAGCACGGCGAGATTGGAAGCACTTTGCAGATATAAAAAAATCCAATCTGCACTTCGAGCAGTTGACATCACGTGAATGGCCGAAGTGCAGAATCTCTAAAGACAATTATTCGATTGCCAAGACCACGGCATGTCCTACACGAATTGCAAACAAGCCTTGCAAGTAAGTAAGTAAGTAAAACAGATTTTCTATAGCGTTGCCCGAGAACAGCTTGGCGCAGTGCACCAGCTTATTCACGAGCGGCGAGCGCTCAATCTGGGTAAAATCCATAGTCAGTAATCCGTAGTTGAGTGATGGCCAAAATGATGATCATTTGACCAAAGGGACGCAATTTATGAGACTTTTGTGTCTCAAAAGCAATTACACATTGATATATTGACATTGATATATTGACACATTGAATATATTGACATTGATATATTGACACATTGATATATTGACATTGATATATTGACACATTGATATATTGGCATTGATATATTGACACATTGATATATTGACATTGATATATTGACACATTGATATATTGGCATTGATATATTGACACATTGATATATTGACATTGATATATTGACACATTGATATATTGGCATTGATATATTGACACATTGATATATTGACATTGATATATTGACACATTGATATATTGACACATTGATGTATTAATAAATAAAGTACCTCTCTTGATTCAACCTGCATAAGTCATTTGATGACTATGTACATGTATACTCTATTCTCTGTCTGTCTGTCTGTCTGTGTCTGTCTGTCTGTATGTATGTCTGTCTGTATGTCTACCTGTCTTATTCTGTCTGTCTCAGTTTATCCGCCTTTCTACGAAACAAAACTTGAGAACTAACACAACATCTCCGATCTTAACTGAGTTCTAATTAGAAGCAAATATATAGTTTCTTTTATAGATCAGAATCAGTATGACGTACTGCCTCCGTGCCTCTGTGTGTGTGTGTGCGTGTGTGTGTTGTATGATGTCGCGATGATATGATGCACGGTGAGAGAATACAGAATTCTCGGCTCAAAAGATGCTTTCTGTGAATAGATTTAGCGCCGTCTTTGCTTCTGACAGAGACGCTGAAGAAGCGAGCGAAGCCCGTAGAAGGGAGATAGATAGATAGAGAGAGAGAGAGAGAGAGAGAGAGAGAGAGAGAGAGAGAGAAGGTGCTTTGAATGCGGCAAAATGCGTGTAGAGGGTCTCGAACCACGGCGATCTCTCGAGATTAACCGACGGCGAATTAGACGAACGTAAGAAACCCGATAAGACGGAACCGAAGGAAAATTGGAAACGATATCTTGAAATGGATCTGATTCAAGGTCGGCCAGAAGGAGGGAAAGACAGTGGTGGCGGTTCCACCATGTTGATTACTGGGGATGCATCCACCACCGGACTTTTTCTGTTCGTCAACATATTTCCCGTAAGCTTTTCTTAAATTTAAAAATTTTTCCTACATTCGGTGAACTGAATACCGCGGATGCGCTATGCCATTTTTTTGCTTTGTCAACCCATTTTGCCCATTTTGGCGGTAAATTTAAACAAAATCTGCTGAAAATACGGCTGATGACGTTTTTTGCTTGTCAGCCTTTTCCGGTAAGGTTTATTAACATTTAGTGGGTAAAACACTAAGAAGACTTACCTTGTTTTCTCTCATTTCTTTTTTTAAAACATTTGCATCACCCCACCAACTTCCTTTACATTTTCCCCATCCTTCCACCAAGGATTCCTGGAACCGCCACTGGAGAAAGAGAATGAAAATGGAAGAAGAATCGAAAAATTGAAAGGATTCAAGAAAGAATTGAAAATGAAGGAAAATAAAGAAAGCGAAAGATGTTGCAAACGGATAAGAAGACAACAGCGGGTGAAAGACATAATTGAATTCTGACCGAAGTAAACGAAAGCAAAGAAAATATGCAGAAAAGAACGAATTGCTGAAAATTGTCGATAAACAATTGCTAGATCGCACGAACGGAGTAAAATTATAGGACTCAAGAACCAGGCAATGAGAAGCTACACATAAAGGACGGTGAACTATACAGCCATCGAGTTGCTTACAGTGGCATTTACATAATAAAACGATCAGCTATTAGCTGCAAAGTATAATCTTCGACGATAAAAGCTGTCGAAATGCGAGGTTAGCGGTTAAAAGCGCCCTCGCCATCTCCTCCTCTTCTTCCATCACCTTCTATTCATCCTCCCCATCGCCCTCTTTTTTTTTCTTCTTCTTCTTCTTCTTCTTCCTCTTGTTCCTCCTCCTTCTCCGTATTCAGTTATTCGAGTTTTCCCAGTCTAGGACGCGTTAGAAAACGTACTGGTTCGCCTCTTGGAGGACGTTGCCTTCAATCTATCGTCAAAAGACGGTAAAGTCGGCTGCTTTGTTAACGGTAAAGACCTAATTTTCGGACATCGTGCCATTACAGAGATAGGTTATATCGCTGCATGTCGAAAAAGCATGGCGAGAAACAGTGGCGGTTCCAGGATTTCCTGGCGTGTGTGTGTGTGTGGGGGGGGGGTGTGAAGTTAATTCATAGAAAGTTGGTGGGGATGAAAATAGAATGGAAAAGTCTATCAACTTTGCTGGAAATGGCTGAAAAAGGAGAATTTTATCCATAATTTGACTATACTTTTACCGATAAATAAGTTGACAAGCAAAAAAACGTCATTCGCAGTTAGTTTTACTAGACTTTTACCACCCAAAAATAGATTTCGCAAACAAAAAAGTGAGTACGGCGAGGGGATGCATCCCCATTCATCCCCCGCGTGGAACCGCCACTAATGTTCACTAAGAGAAGTGTCGTCAACTTTCACGATAACGCATGATGTATCGATACATAAAGTATGAGAATTCGTATAGATTTCAAAATGTCCGAATCAATGAATATGAAAACTAATGATCTGCAGCAGAAGGCATGCGACGTTTTAAAAGAATTTCCACTATGGTTGCTTCAGGCATTTTGTCAGTTCACGATTTCTCTCTTTCCTTTTATTTCATCGTCGACTTTCTATCTTTGACGGATATAATATATTTGCATCAATCGCGTGACTACGTGTAGGTTTCATCGTTTTATTCTGTCATGTTCTTCGTCCGGTTTTGTTCCTCTGCGGTCACATCGAGATTCGAATCCCAAATCGACTTCTCTCATTCTGCCTCTTCTCCAGGAGCAGTGGCGGTTCCACGTGGGGGATGAGTGGGGATGCATCCCCACCGGACTTTTTTTGCTTGTGAAACCTATTTTTGGTAAAAGTTTAGTAAAGCTATACGGGGAAAATGCGAATGACCTTTTTTGCTTGTAAACCTATTGTTTTCGGTAAAAGTGTAGTAAAATTAGGGGTATAATTCCCGTTTGTCTGCCTTTTTCTGCAAAGTTTATTGATTTTTTCTTCTATTTTCATCCCCCACCATCTTCCTATGAATTCATTTAATCCCCCGCCAAGAAATCCTGGAACCGCCACTTTCCAGAAGTCTCTATCATGACTCTACCATCTCTACCCCTTTTCCTCTTTCTCCTCCTCCTCCATCCATCGCGAGGGATTCTATTTTTCCGTGTCCACCGCATCGTCGTCGTCGTCATCATCGTCGTCATCCTCTAATTCGTCCGCACACATTCCTCTCCCATCCGTTCGGTCACCGATAATTCATTTTTCTCCTGCGATCTGTTTGCACGGAATACACTCACTCCCCAGCCATCCCTAACCCCTCTCCCCGCCCCGGATCCGGTCTTCGCCTGCCCCTCCCTCCTACAGCAACCTCTCCTTCCGCGTTCTCCCGCTCACGCGGTAACGCCGCCTTCCCTACCTATATATCGAGTATCGGCGGGTCTGCACGATAGATGGCGCAGCCGTAGTAGTGCGTCAGTGCCGTTCACCCGCTGCACGTATACACTGCAGAGAGTGTCTCGATGATCCCTGAAGTGCTGTTGCACTCCGTCATGCTGAGGATGGAGATTTCTAACCGTCTTCGGAAGTGATAGAGAAAAAATTCATGGACATCAGAGGACAACCTGAACCAAGGCGAACGAGTAGAATACTTAAGGTAAAATACGACCTCTCTCTCTCTCTCTCTCTCTCTCTCTCTCTCATACTCTATATATATATATATATATATATATATATATATATATATATATATATATATATATATATATATATGTGTGTGTGTGTGTGTGTGTGTGTGTGTGTGTATATATAAGAACCTAGTTAGCACCTACCTACTTAGCGGGTCTGTAAAATTGAGTATCTTACAGTGTTTATTCTAGCCACCTTGACATTGGGGGATTTTGAAATGTTTGGCGGGACAAGGTCTGAGTCGTCACACTTATGGGGAAAATTGTCATCCCCCCATGCAACATATACACAATTTTAGGGGGTAATTTTAAAACTTGGGGGAATCCCCCCCCCCAGAGAAGGCCTAGAATAAACACTGAGTATCTTATATCTGAGGTACGCTATATCCAGTGTTTGATATGTTACTTCTACGAATTAATTAGTTACTGTTACTTGTTACTGTGTCTAAAATGTAATTTAATACTGTTGCTTGTTAGAAAATTGCAAATGTAACATGTTACTGTTACTGTTACTGTTACAGCCATATAAGTAAGAAATAACTTTGTTGCTACAACAGACTATTATCGTTTTAAATTGATATCACGAACAATTTACACGGTTTGTACGGATGACTATTGTAACTGTTTTTGCAATATTAATTTAGCTATCATGCACGATATCAATCGAATTAATTGAAATTATCAAATTCCAATGTCAATATGAATTAATAAAGACAACAGTTTTACTATTTTAGTTTATAGGCCTACAGCTAAACGGCTACACCAGCAGTACATAGTTAACATACTGTAGCATATCAATGTCATATGACTCATATCTCATGACTCAATCAAATGAATCAGTCATTATGTTGTCAATTGCCAGATCAATAAAATGCCACTTTTCCATTTAGACAGACACCTGAACAAAGTAAGCGCACAGCAAAATGGTGTCAATTTTAATCAGTGAGAAATTGCCTATTTGCTCTCAGCATTGCCTGTCGCTCAAAGTTGAAGAAGTCTGATAGACGGTTTCACCTTGGTGTCAAAGTCTGTCTTCCAAGACTAAAATGTTTTCCAATGGCGCACTAGAAGGAAGAGGTGTGTTGTGCTTTTCAAACACCTTCTTCACTTGTGGAAATTTGTGAAAACAGACAATTTCTCTTCAACAAGTAACATTAGGCTAGTTAGTACAAAATCTGTTACTGTTGTTACAACAAAAAGAACTATTATTGTTACTTTGTTATAGACTACAAGATTTAATTTTTAATAATTCCAGTTATTTGTTACTAAATATTAATTTGTTACAGTAATTTTGTTACTTTGTTACTTGTAATTTGTTATTACCAACACTGGCTATACCCAATACCTTCCATCACGGTAGCGCATCACATAGGGCTACCAGACGTCCTATGATAGGGCCAGTCCTTAGATTCCGTGGCCCCGTCCTTAAAAGAGCGTTTGTCCTTAATAATGACACAAAATGGCCTTTAATTTCACTTAGAATAGTGAACGCCGATTTTAGACATTACGCTAAATTAAAAGGACTTTGTAATTGATTGATATTGATTGCTAAAAAGGTCATCACTAGTTCTTTGTGATTGTTTTCTTGCATCCTTAACGTCCTAAAAAGTCCGATATGCAAAAAAGTCATCATTACTTTTTCTGCCAGTTTGCATCTTTGATGTTCTAAAGTCCAACAACAAGCAAAAAAGTCATCACAAGTTCTTGTGCTTCTTTAACGTCCTGAAAAGTCTGATAAGCCAATGTTTTTATATAGGCCTATGTAATTAAATGTTTTCGAACTGATCTGGTATCCCTACGAATCCTCTTAGACAAAATCTTCTTCGCCGGGAAGCACTGAAAATACACAGCGCTTTATGACTCGCAAGAAAACACGCTACACAAATTTTGATACTATATCGCCTGATAGGAGGCGATTCAATCAGATGATATGATGCAGCTGAAGTGAACGCCATTTAATAAGTGCGCTGTTCTGATTGTTTTACTTCAACATTTTCACATCTCTGATTATTGGTTGCGTTTTCTTTACGTCTGTTTCTAAAAACACAGCTGCATAGGCCTACAGCGACTGCCTCGGTGAGAACCGGTTACGTCCCGTGTCCACAGCAGACATGGGTCAATTACGTTTTAAGCAATTACAATTACATTACAATTATACGGATTTTTGTCAATTACAATTACAATTACAATTACAGCCAATTACATTGGGATCAATTACAATTACAATTACAAACGTGTCAATTACAATTACAATTACAATTACTTCCATTACTCTTTCTGCTTCTTTTAATAAACTTAAGTGTCTAAAATAATTAACATAAATTAGTTCAACAAAGTCATATGCTACGGCCTATTTAAAAAAACCGTAACAAAGTTTCACAAACCTGCAAATGAGTCAACAAATTCGAAGTAACCTTTTTCGAGCATGACACTAATTCACCACACAACCAGCACTTCACTTTAACATTTGCATTGGAAACAGCATTATTAAAGTCATCAGACTTTTCAGAATAATTCCATAATACTCCTGCTTGATTTACGCTCATCTTTACTGGCATTAAACTTTCATTCACAAAAAAGTGCAGCCGCAGAACACAGGAAGTAGACAAATGATAAGCTGGTTCCCTTCCAATTTGAAAGGCAATAAAAGTAAATAAGTAAATTTTTGCATGGTGACCAGAGCAGTGAGTCCATTTACCAATAACCGTTGTGCTTTGACAATTGACTAACCATCCAATGTATTCACTGCCATACATTCATAGACTGACAAGACTTTGGCTCATAGTCCCATACATGCTAATACGCTATTAGAACTTATAAAACTCACATTCCTGTAATTGGGTAAATCAATTACAATAGCTCAATTACAATTACAATTACACACATGACAATTACAATTACAATTACATGTAATTGAACTTTCCACAGATCAATTACAATTACAATTACATTGGCAAAATGTAATTAATTACAATTGAATTACAATTACAATTGTAATTGACCCATGTCTGGTCCACAGCGAGAATTACTCACAGACATCGAAACGGTTACGGAACTGAACAGCGCCGGCTGCCACCATCCGGAGTCGCGTCCAACCAGCGGCGACCACCGTTGCCACCACCACCACCACCACCACCACCACCACCACCACCACCACCACAGGCGACACCCGCGTCGAAAACAGGAAGAAAGCCGCCGTCGATTGAGCCTAACTTGCGACGTTCCGTTTGACCAAAACAACTCCAAAACGAAACCGAGTATCACTACCGTACGAAGACGAACCAGTGCAGACACGGAGGACGCGATCGCAATTCCGAATAGCAAAATCTCCTCCTCCTCCTCCTCGTCCTTCTCCTCCTCCTCCTCCTCCTCCTCCACCCACAGCTCCTCCTCCTCCGATGATAACTTCGAGGCTTTCCGCCGGCGTCTTCGGCGGCGCCGAGCGGGCGGACGTGCCTGCGTCCGTCGCTGCGTCGACCGGGCGGTCTTGGATCCGTCCGGTCGGCTGTCGTTCTGGTGGTCGGCGATCGTCAGCGGCGCCTTCGTCTACAACTTCTGGGCGATCGTCTTCCGGTGCTGCTTCGACGAGGTCTCGCCGGCGAACGCCGCCGTCTGGTTCGGTCTCGACTACACCGCAGACGCGTGCTATCTGCTCGACGTTCTGTTGCGTTTTCGAACCGGTTACGTCAGAGACGGCGTCGTACGCCGGCGACGCCCGTCGAAGACGGCCGGCAACTACGTCAACTCGGCCGCGTTCTGCGTCGACTGTGTCGCCCTCCTGCCGCTCGACCTGCTCTACCTGTGGATCGGCGTCCGGTCGACGCTGCGCTTCGGTCGTCTCCTGAAGGCGCACCGGTTCTGGAATCTGCTCGACCGGACAGAACGGCACACGAACTTTCCCAACTTCGTTCGGACGGTGACCCTGCTTCACTCGCTGTTCGCCCTCTATCACTGGAACGCCTGTCTCATACACGATTTTCGCGACGACGACGACGACGACGGCGGCGGCGGCCGTAAACGGCGACGAGGAAGCGACTAGAAGTACTGGCGCCGCCGATGCCAATCGGTCTTCCAGGTACGATGTTCTTCACGCCTACCTGTACTCGATGTACCTGAGCACTCTGAGTCTTACGACGATGGGGAAGCTGCAGACGCCGTCGACGCAGGCAGGATACGCATTCGGTCTGGCGCAGTTCGTCGGCGGATTGCTCCTCTACGCCACCGTACTTGGTCACGTGGCCAACATCGTCACCAATGTCAGCTTCGCAAGGAAAGAATTTCAAGGTATTGACTATGAAAATAGCATTTGAGGTCGATGACGCACAAAGTTACTTTTGCATGATGAAATTGTATCTGATAAAATTTTTATATGTCTTTGTCTGTGTGTGTGCGTCTGTGTATGTGTGTGGTTACGGTTTTGTTGTGTGGCGGCTTTAGGATTTGGCAGGTAGGGGGGCGTTGGGGGTGGCAACATCTAAGCATGGTGGCCAACTATTTTTTTATAAGCATGGACTGGTCTAGTTGCTTAGAATAAGCGTACTAAAAGAATGAAGGGGCTACTGGGGTTGGGCAGGCATTCAATAGGGTCACATCACGGCTCCTCTGTGCAGCCGCCTCTAAATGCGCCAGATTCGAATTTGAGTCCAACTGTTTAGTCCATTGACCGACATTGGAATTCATGCTATGTAATCATGGCGCTTTAGAAGCGCGTAAAGCAGAAACCCTGTCTTGAAAACGCAAATCATGGCTCCGAAATAAACCAAAAACTAAGACAAGTGGTGTGTTGGCAGAACGCAAACCTACAGAAGACAGCCAACGTCCCAGACATTATTCAAACTACGTTTGATCGTCTCCTGTTACGATTGGCCACTAACGACATTCAACATACCGTCCAAAACACACACAAGTACACATACTCACACAAACACAAAACACAGACACACGCGTAATGGCGTTTGATTTAGATGTGACGCTGTAGCTAGTAGCGTCGTGAAAGTAACGAACGCCGCCCGCATTAGCAGAGTAAATCTCGCATGGAAGACGGATGACCTCCTGACCTTCGTCGCTCAGAGTCGGTCGTCTGCCAATTCATCGACACTCCACTCACGTTCTTCCGATCTCGTCGTCGAAACGAAGATCTCACGACTGAATCGGCTGCTGAGGTTGCATGCGCTCAATTCATTTGCGGTCCATCTAATTATGGGAACCAAATAATTACTGACATGGCCTTACATACTACTGTATATATATATATATATATATATATATATATACTGTAAATACATGGCATATACAGTTACATATATATCCACATATATATGCCATGTATTGTACATATGCATGCATATATATACATACTGTATATGTGCGTGTCCGTGTGTAAAAATGTATATATACATATATTATAGGCCTATATGTATATATGTATATATAGACCTGTTGGCGTGATCAGATAAAAGCATAGTGAACATCAGATGATGAAAAATAGAGAATGGAGAGAAAGAAAACAGAGTAATGTAGCGCTACTTTATGACTGGAAGTACAAACACATTGTCGTCAGTAAAATAATTGGCGAAATAACAGAAGATATTTTTTCTTGTTTTGCCACTGGGTGCGTGGTTCCTGGTTCTCCTATAATGTAATGTATCAATTGCGTGGCAAATGGTATATCGTGATTCCATTTTCTCTGCGGCATCGTTTTAGTCTCCGCTGTTTTGATAACTTTTTCTGTAACCACTGAATTTTTGTGACGGTACGTGCCAGTACGGCGTACACAGGGAAAACCTTAAAACTAGTTTATATTAAACTTATCTCGCATCAGCACGTTCAGAAATTGAAATTTTACGTTTTTAACTTTATCTTTTGCTGTCTCTCTCTGTCGCATATGACTTTTTCACATTTCATTTTTATATTTGGACCAGACGTGGATGCATCAGGTTCTGTTGTGATTGCCGCATCGAGTGCTATATAATCATGTAATCGTTTACATAATGCTGCGCACCGGAAGATATCTGTTCCGAAAATTACTGGTTGTAACCCGCAGTAAACCTGTTCCACAATGCTATAGTCAAGGTTCCCGGGACGACCTCTTTCCACTTTCCACTCTGCTGAACACAAAAATACCTTATCGAAACACAAATGATAGTAAAATAAAATTTTCGAATTAGCATCTTCCGTAAATTCGGCTGATACCATGCGTGTTTTCATGCTCAACGTAGATTTAGGCCTATATAAATTGGTACAGTTAACTTACTTACTTAGGACTACTTGTATGACTTGTCGGCATGAATCCTCCATCCCGCAGACGGGGTGGATGAGGAGGGTGGGAGGCAGGGTTTTTTCTACGATTATCAATTTAGGGGTGTCGGTAAATTCGAGGGTCCCTGACAAAAAAGTCTGACAAGCAAAAAGGTCATCCCATAGCCGAATTTTTTTAGGCGGTGGGGGACGGTGGGGGGCTGTCGGTCTCAAATTTGGGGATGTTAAAGGGTGTAAAAATTATCCCTAGTAAGAGGGCAGTCTGAGGGGAGCAATATTGTTCTAGTAACCGCGTTTTTCCAATCATGTTTACTTTTCTTCCAAAATAACAGTGTTCGCCACGCTGGAAAAACAACGACGGGCATTCGCAGCTGAAGATATACGAGCCTTTCCATCTGGAATGAAATAAGCATTTATTTAGCGCTGTCTCTTTTTACATCGTAGTCTGGTTGGTCTTTTTAGCGACATTAGCACGCACAAAAACCTCATATGTTTTGTTAAAGATCTAAATCAGATGCAAGGCAACAGGAGCACTTCGACGATTTATTGCGATTGTTCGTGGAAAATGAATGTTTTCAGGAGTATTAGTTTATTGTTATACTTGTCGTCGGTTGGACTTCATTTGAGTATAACAGGTGGTTGCATCATGCGTGAAACGTGTTCAGGACGGTAGCAGTGATGCGTTCTGATTGGCTGTATGTAGTTCTCTGTTCTGTCTACAGGTGGCCAGAGTTAGAATGCTCCAGTCACGTTACGACTTTAATTAAAACGTGTGCAGTTTTAGCATTGCATTCTGCTAATTGTGTTTGTTTTTCGTAGTATTGAATCAAAGTTAACAGCTGCAGCGGACAAACAGAGGTTGGAATAGAGAAATCCTACTAAACCACTTAAGATCCAGTTATCATTATTATTATTATTATTATTATTATTATTATTATTATTATTATTATTATTATTATTATTATTATTATTATTATTATTATTTCGTACGCCTTTTTGTATTACTCAACTGACTTCCTTCAACCTTCACACGATACTTTTGAGGTCCGTATTTTGGTACTGCAATAAGGGATTCTAATTCTGAAATTACTACTACTACTACTACTACTACTACTACTACTACTACTACTACTACTACTACTACTACTACTACTACTACTACTACTACTACTACTACTACTACTACTACTACTACTACTACTACTACTACTACTACTACTACTACTACCACTACCACTACCACTACCACCACCACCACTACTACTACCACCACCTGAGGGAGGAGGTCTACTACTACTACTACTACTACTACTACTACTACTACTACTACTACTACTACTACTACTACTACCACTACTACTACTACTACCACTACTACACCACCACTAAAGGGCAGACCTGACATTAATGGGATCAACAGGTGGGGGTGGCGAACACCGAAGGCGAAACAGGCTCCAGATAAGGTTTTATCGGCAATACCCCAGAGGGTTAATTAAGGACGAAGAGTTGCTGTCGCCTCCGACGTTGTCACGGTAACTTAAACAACTGCATTGGTGTATGTCAGAATCTGGTATTAATAAAGAAAGGCCCCAGAGGAAGACACTCGGACGGTCAGAGGAAGGGAGGGGAGAGGGCGCCGGCAGGGGGCGGTAGAGTTTTGATCATTAGAGGGCAGTAGAGCTTTTGACCGCTAGAGGGCAGTAGAGCTTTGGACAGCTAGAGGGCAGTCGGGTTTTTGACCGCGAGGAGAGTCTGTGTTTAGCGCGGGTGGCGAGCAGTCGAAAAGGCTCGAGGAGTGTCTTCTACTGGCCGTAAAAAGGAACTCGTGTTAATTTCAATGAAGCGCTAGGGCGATACTCAACAACAACTACAATATCATCTCAAACAACATTAATCCTAAGGAACGTCAACTCGTAAAAAGACTACTACAAAAGGCAACACATATTATACGTTAAAGGAACATCACATACGTATAAGCAACCTTTATACGTAGTAGACCTCCCTCCCTTATACTACTACTACTACTACTACTACTACTACTACTACTACTACTACTACTACTACTACTACTACTACTACCACCACCACCTCTTCTTCTTCTTCTACTACTACTACTACTACTACTACTACTACTACTACTACTACTACTACTACTACTACCACCACCACCACTTCTTCTTCTACTACTACTACTACTACTACTACTACTACCACTTCTACTACTACTACTACTACTACTACTACTACTACCACCACCACCACTATAACCTTCCCCAGAGCTTTGATTTAAGTGAAGAACCAAGAGTGATATCTTGATTTGATTTAGGAATGACGCAATATTTTGCGCTCACTTGCTATTAATAGATCTGTTCGCATGACGTCATCGTGATGTTAATAATTTCCTATTTATAGCGAAGTTGGATAAGGTCAAGACGTACATGCAGATGCACTGCGTTCCGCTGGAGCTGCAGGACCGCGTCATCCGGTGGTTCGAGTACCTGTGGTTCACGAAGAAATCTCTGGACGAGGAGAGAACGCTCGGCCTCCTGCCCAACAAACTGAAGGCGGAGATCGCCCTACAGGTCCACCTGGACACCCTCAAGAGGGTCGAGATCTTTCAGAACACCGAAGTCGGATTCCTCTGCGATCTGGTCCTGAGACTCAGACCGGTTCTGTACTCACCTGGCGACTTCGTCTGCAGAAGGGGTAAGTCGAGTCAGGGGCGGTGTAGCTGATGGGGTTTCCGGCGCCCGGGGCAAATCATTCTGACGACAGGGGCGGCTCCACAGGGGTATCCGGGGGACCCGTGCCCTCTATTGAGTGCCTGACCCTCCCAGTGGCCCCCTGTTGGGACCCTATACTTAATACTATATATCTAACAATAAATGGTTGGCCCCATGATTAGATGTTGCCACCCCAAAGGTCCCCCACTTGCCAAATCCTGGAGCCGTCACTGCCTGGCGGTGTTCCCTCGACTTAATGAAAACCCTAAAAAGCAAAACTATATTGATGCTTCTCTTTAGGTCTACGCTTTGTGCTACCCCAAACTCGATTTTGGCACCCCACCTCTGCGCCCGAGAACATATGTACCCCTGCCCCACCCTAGCTACGCCTCTGAGTCGAGTCGTCTGTATACTATACGCAGGGGATAGCTCCAAAGTGGCATCAAGTGTACGCGCCTCCCTAAACCCACCCCAAATGTGTGTTGGATAATTTATCATCAGGGCGAAAAGTCGAAAGTCATGAAGGCGTTAATAGATCAGAGTGTCGCATTTTCTAACTTTTAACAGCCCGCACCACTCCACGTGTAAGGGGCATGGCAAGGCCGAATTGGGACTGGAAGACGAATTGCCCCTCCAAAAACCGAATTCCTTGATCCGCCCCCTATACGCGCATAGTCTTTCAATAGGTTTGTTTTCCAATGTGTCGAATAAGCGCCAGGCAAACAGACGTATTGGTAAAACTTAAAACTTAAAATATGTAGGAAATTGAAAACTTAAATACTAAATGCTGCAGTAACTGTAGCATAAAGATGAGTTTTAGCGTCTCGTATAACCGAGGGAAGAGGTCTCTAATAATCTGAAAAACATCGGGTTCGCTCGTCAATTCTCGAAGAATTCGCGCCGAAAGTATACACAATACAGTGTATCTTCTTACTCGGCGTCAGTCTGCACGGAAACATGAGAGATGAAATGGATAGTTAGACGAAAGAGGGCCAGTTCTTCGATTGTTCGTTTCGATAAATTTGGGCAAAATCCAAACAATGCGACCTTTATTGTTCGATTTTTAATGAAAGAATCTCGCAATTTCTCGACTATGGTCCTTCTTTTGCCCGCCCGCGATGCATCAATTTACGGAAATTCTTTGAGTTGATATGTTGATATGTCTTTACCGTGAATCATTTGATTCTTCCTTTTAAAAAAGGCCCAATACGCAGATTATTGCAGAAAACGCCAATTACCCGAGGACGACGGGCGCAGTGGCGTAGCCAAGAGTGGGGGGTTAAACCCCCTTGGCCATCGATGGACAAATTTTTAAAAGTGTTTCCATGCATTTTGTATTTTTTGGACGCAGTATTGGGGTTGAAAACCCCTTTGGCTGGTACGTTGAGGACCTTTTTTTGCTTGTCAGCGTCTGTAAAGTAGAACAAAATAAGGGTGACCGGTTTTGGTCACGACCAAGACAAAACACCCTTGTGGAAATCCTGGCTACGCCCACTGGATGGGCGCCTGGGCGCCTCCATGACCCTGATTCCAGGAAGCAGGTGGAAATGAGCTGTCAGATCTCCGGCATCACGTTAATCAATTTCGGACGAGGAACTTTCGCTGACGTTCATTTCAAGGCGAACGCTCTCGTATGAATTTGAATACGCAATTGAAACGGAAAAAGTAAATTGGGACGAAAACGAATGATGAGTGGGGAAACAAAAACTGTCGCTGCATCAATATCAGAGCTTCATGTGAGTGGACCTATATGCGCCAGGCGCCAGCAAGGCAGAATTGACATTTTTTAGATCCATATCTCAAATAAATTAATAACACCCACCCCGATAGCTATGCCTTACGCAAAATTGTCTTAATAATAATAATAATAATAATAATAATAATAATAATAATAATAATAATAATAATAATAATAATAGTTGTAATAATAATAATAGTATATAATAATAATAATAATAATAATAATAATAATAATAATAATAATAATAATAATAATAATAATAATAATAATAATAATAATAATAATATAATAATATGAATCATGTATGTATTCTTAATCGCTGCAATGGTATGTTCAGATAAATGTTCAGATAAAATTATTATATATACCCTGCAATATGTATGTATATATATATATATATATATATATATATATATATATATATATATATATATATATATCCATATATATATCCATATATATATATCCATATATACACGATATACATACAGCGTATTCCGACCATTTTGCCCTGAAACTCCATTAACAATAGAGAATTTTTGACTTAACCTAGCGGTAAAGCGATTTTGCCGTACTCATAGGATTTTTAAGATGCGTAACAAAGGTATGCTCCTGGTAAAATTTTAAAAAGATAATTTTCAAGAAAGATAACATCTATTTCTTTCATTTTGTCTTACTTGGCAAAAATATGAATTATTATGCCTAATACATTTGCTATATTTTCATTCGAATTGAAATCAGAGTTTTTGTTTTGCCATTTATTCAAAACTCACAAGATTCTTTTCAACTAACGTTTGCCTGATGGCGTTATACATTTTTTAAAAATATTACGTGATAATATGATTAGGGTCGCGGCACGTTAAAAAACCGCTGAAGTGGGCGCGGTTCCAAAATGTTTGTGAAACCCTTTGAACTCATGAACGTTAATCGTTTTGGATATATAATAATTAACAATGAATCAGCAAGCCCTGTTGAACGAGAACGCCTGGTAACATTGGGGGGCGAAAGATGGCAGAATGGGTTACGCGCTGGAGCGGTTGGCTGGCAGAGCGAGGTTCAAACCTCGTTACTACGTTGGCACTCCTAGTGGCTTTCACACATGCAGAAATGTCTCCCAAGCCACTTTAAATCACGCTACATTAGGGCAAGAGGGGACACTTTCTCCCCTCCTGGAAAATGCAAATAGGCCTACCAATATTTCACATTGAAACGTGTAAACCTTGCTAAAATATTAACCGTGATCATTGTGTTAAAATGTTTTTTGCCCCTCCTGGAAAAATTTCTGTGGGCGCCCACGGCTAAAGTTAGTTAACGTATACGGTAGGTGATTCTCTCTCGATGCTAGGTGAGGTGGGCAAAGAGATGTTCATCGTAAACCGCGGTCGTCTGCAGGTGGTTGCCGAGAACAACCGGACGATCTTCGCCACCCTCCGTCCGGGCGCCTACTTCGGCGAGATCAGCATCCTCGATATGGGCAGGATCGGGAACCGGCGAACGGCGTCCGTCCGCTCCGTCGGCTATTCGGACCTGTTCTGCCTGTCGAAGAGCGACCTCTGGGAGGTCCTCAAGGACTATCCCAAGGTCAGGGTCAGGCTGGAGGAAATAGCCGTCCAACGGCTGGAGAAGAACAAACAGAACAGGAAAACAACGACGACGACGACGACGACGACGACGGCCTCGAAAAGTTTCTTCACTTCCGTTTCTTCAGGAACGAAGTCGGGAGGTCCACGCGTTCACGCGTAGAAACGGTTCTTATATATATATATATATATATATATATATATATATATATATATATATATATATATATATATATATATATATACGATTCAGCGTTTCGACGCCATCGCATTCCGAACATTTCCAAATCTGCAACCGAACGAGAGCTAGCACACTAATTTCATGTCTCCGGACAATTTTTTTATCATAAGTCCCTCGGGAATGAAGTACCGAGGGCATATATATATATATATATATATATATATATATATATATATATATCGCCCATAAACAATAGGTCTATACCAATTAGGGAGTGACACCACGGTAACGTTTACTGCGGGTTTACCGCGGTGACGGGAAAATTTTGCACCAAAAGTGCGGTATAAACGCGGTAACGGGTTCCTGTCATGCGGTAATACCGCGGGGACTGGGACAATTACTAACGTAATACCGCGGAATCGGTAGCAGTATTATAAAGTATATTGATGACGCTGTGTTTTTTCTTTCTGTACGTAAAGCATTTAGTAACCCAGTAGGTTATTCGTTAAGTAGGTACGGGTACAATTAATACACGGCGCTAGAGCAACCGACTGACTGACTCAGCAATGTACCGGAAGTACCGTCTAGTTACCTAGTATTTCCATTTTCCCGTATCTCTTTTAACCTGTGTTGTCTTGAACACGTGGCATGTCATTTCGCATCGCTCGAAGTTAAAATGGGAAAACGCAACATGGATAAATTGATTAAAAGTAAGTGAGCGAACAACATTCCAAAAGTATAACTGAGTGAAGCGTGGGCACTCTACCAGAAGGTTGTTCAGTAGATGACCGCCGCACTCAGCTGGATGTTGATGCTCTTTGTTAATCTTTTTTGTTCATGGACTTAAACTTTAATTAAATTACCATTTAACAGTCGAAATCACGACGCTATAATTTAGACGCAAAAAACATAGTAGTAGTATATTACAATAAGTGTTCTTGTTAACGTAAGAATTGGCTTAGGCCTACTGCGGGGACGATGACGGGACGGAATGGCCGGTTCGGGTATGGCCGGTTCGGGTATGGGGACAAATGCGTGGAGATGGGGTGGAGACAGGGAGAAATGTTTGGGTGCGGGCTGCGGATAAAAAGTTGCCCCGTGCAGGGTTATTTCTAGGATTATCAATTTGGAGGGGGTGTCGGTATATTTTGGGGGTCCATCCATGCCGAAAAAGTCTGACAAGCAAAAAACGGTCATTCCAGGCTCAGATTGGGGGGTTATTATAAGGGTGTAAAAATATCCCTGCCCCCGTGTCACTCTCCACTACCAATGTCGCATTGCGTTTCACGATCACGTGATGTCGAGGTAGGCCGTGCCCTCCTGAACCTCCTCACGTTCCCCTCGTCAAACAAACCAAGCGACCTCCTAGATACCTTCACGAAAGGTATCGCAGACATTTCTAGGTTTCCGACATTTTCCGGTGGAAAAAAACTCGTGGAGATTTATAGCGGAGATTAGGCACGACATCGCCGCGCAAAGGTCGCGGTATTATACATCAGTCTGAGATGGCGCTACATAAATTCTTAAACGCAGAAGTTTCCGAACAGACCGTAAGACGTCGACACTCGACAGACTTTCATTTCTCAGCGCATCTTCTCGTGTTTAGGAGGAGGAGGAGAAGGTGGTGGTGGAGGAGGAGGAGGAGGAGGAGGAGGAGGAGGAGGAGGAGGAGGAAGAGGATGATGCGGGTCACGCACATCGTTCGTATGCGCAATCGTAGTGATCGATTGACTGTGGCGATGCGAGTTCTCTCTTTCTCTTCGGAGAAAGAAGAGGACGCGGACCGATGCAGGACGACGACGACGACGTTAAAATGAATTATCGAATCTCGGGTCGGCCATTTTGGTTATAAAATGGCCGCACGAAATAAACGCAGCCGACGACGATGAATACAGTGGGGGGCATGACACCAGTCAAATCTATCATACTGATGATACACCAAACGCAAAATATGGTCTCTGTTTGTGTTTCTGTCTGCCTGTCTGTCTCTCTGTATGTCTCTCTCTCTCTCTCTGTCTCTCAGTCTGTTTGTTTCTCTGCCTCCCTGTCTCTCCGGCTCCCTGTCTGTCTCTCTCTATGTATCTCTGTCTGTATGTATGTCTGTCTATGTCTGTCTGCCTGTCTGTCTGTCTCTCTCTCTCTCTCTCTCTCTCTCTCTCTCTCTCTCTCTCTCTCTCTCTCTCTCTCTCTCTCTCTCTCTCTCTCTCTCTCTCTCTCTCTCTCTCTCTCTCTCTCTCGCTCTCCTATTTTTGAATGTTGCGATAATGCGACGATTAGAAGCGCTTGCACAAAAATGATAATCGTGTGTTGAGCAGGACTGGAAGAAATCGGTATTTTAGAAGCAAAATTTTGGTTTGCCAATTTTTTAAATAATGGTTTTCTAGCTTTTAATGTTTAGCATGTCAACACCCGTCATCTCATAAGGCAGCACACTGGTTAGCTCCAGCCATGTCTACAGCATACACTGTACATGTATCTAGGAAGCATCGAAAATCCGAAAGTTTGGAATTTTTCTGAAAATGTTATTGTGATAGTATCTGAAGAAAATGTAACAAGGAAAATTTCACCTCGAATTTTTGTAAAAAATTTTGCTGAACAGCGATACAAAATTATCGTTGAAACGTTAAACCTTCAGTGTTTAGAAAAGCCGAATCTTTCTTCCAAATTTCGATCCGAATGTCTTACAAGTGCCACTTCCTGCATTCATGCTTCTACTCATGGGGTAGCGCTATAGCCTATAGGGGCCGTCCATAAAGCACGTCACGCTATTTTGACACTTCTTATTCTCCCATGTCACAATCTGTCGCAAATCTCGGACCTTTCCTCTTTAAATCGTCGTCCATAAATTACATCACGCAGATTTTCTGAGTTTCTCATTCAAGTATCATCAGCGAAACATAGAGCTATTCAACTTCCGGCAATGATGACGAATGTCACTGAGATCTAAAACTCCGTGTACTTGGCATAATATAATTAGGCCCAGTATAGACCGCATTGACATCTTCCGTTAGAATAATATATCCATCAAAAGAGAAAGCAAAATATTACCGCATATTTCGTCTTTTATATGTACGCAAAGTGTGACGTCACGGCGGTCTTTAACCCTCCCTACCCTGTCACAAAATCATGTTTTCTTAGACCCTCCTCCGCTCGGAGCGTGACGTATTTTATGGACGGTCCCATAGAAGCTGGCAAGCAGATTAGCTCAGACATTCGGGACAGTATTTATATGCCATTTATATTGCTATCCTTATCGAGTAATTGAATTTAGGGCAGAATATATGTCTAGGAAACCTTCACATGCAATGTTAAACAAGTAGGGTAAATTGCTCCGGAAATTTTGACCACGCGAAGACCTTATATATGCAGCCTAGAAATGAATTTTTATCAAAATAACAATCTAACTAAATTACCTTGCTATCGGCTCTTCATATAGGCTATAGCTCCATCTTATTTCATACCTGGCAATCAATTGTTTTCACTTTTTCACTCGACACATGTTTTACGCTCCGTCGCCACCTGGTGAATAATATGCACAACATTGTGCATATCATTCGCCAGAGGGTGTCGTCATGGCAACGACGACGCCGTCGCCATAGAGTATTAGGTAGGTAAACAGGTAAACAGGTACAAATTCTAGCTTACCTAGACATTGTGCTGAAATATCGATCTTTTAATCTTTCAACGACTGCATTCCTTCGTTCGTCTGGCGATCAACAACAGGTGGGCTCAGTGTATTCTTCTTAACATGATGTGTTTTTATCGGTCTCAGGTGACAGGCATAGTATAAAATTCGTGAAACCTCAGGTGTGTGGGGGTCAGTGAAAATGACAATACTTGCTATTCATAGTTTATATTGATATTTTTCATTTATTATTTCATTTATTTGCATGGCTCTATTGATGCAAATTAATGGAAAACTAAATGAAGCCATACAAGCTATATATATATACCACCTGGTGATATATATATATATATATATATATATATATATATATATATATATACCTTTCAGCTCTGAAGTAAGAAAATTGATATATTGATGCTACTCTTTGTCATTCGATTCATTATGGGACGATTTTATTTCTAGTAGATCAATATGGATATCCAGTACAGAGTATAATTGATATATTGATGCGTCTACATCTTTAAGGTCATATGCAATGTCTATTGCAATGTAGTAATTATTATTATTATTATTATTATTATTATTATTATTATTATTATTTTTTATATTATTATTATTATTATTATTATTATTATTATTATTAGACAATTTAATGAATATGCATGACATAGATCAAAGTCAATGGACTTTACACAAATTTAATTACTTTAATTTAATTCAGATGGGGGCTTTGGCCTCTAACAGTGGTTGCAGTGTTTTATCCAGACTCTTATATTGCATCATACAGTAATTCAGAACATAGGCTTTAAGGAATTTTTAAAAATCGCCTAGCAATGATAACGAAGACCATTCTGGTCTGTTTCACTTGTTTATTCGCAGTCATTAAAATGGCCTTATAGCGCAACCTCAACGATCCAGCTCAGAGGCACAAGAAAGTTCAACGCTGTAATTTTCGATTTTCCGGGAAGGTTAGGAGTTGAGAAGTTATCCCCCCAACCCAGTGTTTTATCCAGGCCTGTTAGGAGGGGAGATTTTCCCCTCCAAAACCTTAAATTACCCCGCCCCCCAAATCGCAGCACTAATTTTTTGGCATTGAACTGTGCCTCTTCCCCTCCGGCCAAGTCAATCCCCCCTTCCCACCCCAAGGCCTGGAGTCTGGATAAAACACTGCCACAACCACTGTTAGAGGCCAAAGCCCCCACTCTGAATTAAGAAAATCTTGTCTATAGGACTCTGTGATTCGATTTTGCCTCCAGCGGCATATTTATCAAACGGAGCGGCGGCAGTATGGACGGCGGAAAAAGCGAATACCGGGTGGAATTCTGCGACCAGCGCGGAAAACGAAGGACGAGAGAAGGCGAAGGCGGCTTCGGCGTCGGCGGCGGCGGCGGCGGCGGCGTCGTCGCCTGCAAGAAGTCCCTCGACCTGCAACCGGTCGGCGGACGAGTTGCCGAAGCCTACCGGAGGCGCATGGAAGAGGAGGCCCGTCGAGGAGCCGTCGGGACCGAGGGAACCACCCGCCGGGCCCGTGTGCCGCCTTTCCCGGACCTGCCGGTACCAGACGTCCATAAACTGCGGTACATGCACAACAACTACATGACCCCGGACGACTGGTACAGTACCGTCGGAGTGCTTGACAACACCGTCACCTTCACGCAAAACGCGTGAACCGGATCATTTGAGAACACGTTCGATCCTGCTGCATGAAGCAACATCACATCACTGTTTATGGATGTCTGTTTTATTCGTATATTCTATTCAAACTTGAGCAATAAAAATCACGTTCAATTTTTAAAATTTTAAAACAAATTATAGTGAGGGTAAATCTGCTACGTTTACTCTTAAATTTTTATTTTTTTAGCTCGGAGGACTAACTTCCAAATTTTAAAAATGTTGAATCAATGTGAATCGGTCACGGCGCGACCGGTGCGTGGGTTGGGAATTAATTCCAACTCCCGGCATTTCGAAAATTTTGCTTCTCTCGTTTTAATGCAGTATTTGACCTAAGTGATCTGAAAATTGTGTTTTTACTCTACGAATAGGACTGTTAACTGCAAAAGTAAAATATTTCGGATAAATATCAACGGAAAAAACTAATCTGAACTGATAATAATAATAATTTAATAAACAATAATAAACAATAGTTACTGTACGTTCTGTATAATTATTATGCTGTAGCCTGTACTCTATGGCTGAGCATTAATCAAGTTCCGTGTTTTGCAGCAATAACATTGGCAGTTCGTAAAACTGTAGATTCCGTGAAAGATGACGCTTTTCATTTGTGACGGAAAAGAACGTTTTGAAGCAACAATCGACAGTGTTTTTCACTTTCATTTGATTTTGTCGTCTGAGAACTTTTGAACATTTCCACTGAAGCCAACATATCAATGGGGAGGGGATTTTATTTAATAGGACTAGAATAAACACTGGAATCAGGACTTCAAAATCAGCCTATATTATTTTTCTTCATAGCAAAGTTTTGGCCATTGTTGGCCAGGAAGAACTACTGGCCAAGACCTAAATATCTTTTCGTCATTGTTTCATACTAATGTTTGGATGACATTTTGCAGATTTTCGATTCTGTTTGAGTGCCTTATTAAGACTCTGAAAGATGCCAGATATCAGTAATCGATAGAAAGAGACCAGCAACGGAAACAGATAAACGGAGAAGTTTCGTGTAGGCCTAGGACCTATTGCTAGTGAGCTGGCAGAAAGCAACTATGATGATGTTGTTGATGATGACGATGATGACGACGACGACGACGATGATGATGATGCTGATGACGACACTGCCTACTTCCACACAGTGTTTAATCTGGACTACGGGGGGAAGGAAACTGAAAAATCCGGGAGAAACTGACAGATCCGGGGGGAAGTCAGCTAGGGAAGTCAGCTAGCTGTTAGTTGATGTAGTATGCCAAAATTTCCCTGGGAATTTTAAATTTTCGGGGGAAAAGGGCAATTTCACACCCAGGAAACGGCCTACATTAAACCCTGCTTCCACAAATCTTGCCACCACTTTCACAAATCTCTCAACTTTCAAAAGCCTACTGTGCCTATTTTCGTGATCTACGTCGCCTTCGTTCTTGCTATGAATCCAAAACTGCGTCCACAATCGTCACTTCAATAGTCCATTCCAAACTAGACTACTGCAACTCCTTTTGCTATTACATTCCAAAGACCTCTATAAACAAATTAGAATCAATGAAGCCACTAGCCAGAGCAGTTACTAAATCACCAAAGTTCTGGCATATCTCACCTAAACTCATGGGCGCCACATAAATTTTTCCAGGAGGGGTAAAACATATTTTAACACCATGCATGGTCACGGTTAACATTTTAGCAAGGCTTTCAAATTTCAATGCGAAATATTGGTATTTGCATATTCCAGGGGGCAAGTGCCCCTCTTTCCCTAATGTGCGGGCGCCCGTGCCTATACTGAAGTCACTGCACTGGCTTAAACTATCCGAACGCATTCAGTAGACCCCCTACAAGATAATAGCGATTACGTACAGTTCAGTTTATCAATTAAAACCGGTCTACCTGCGAACTCTTATAATTTCTCAGCCTCCTGGACCTTCGTCCGGCCGACAACCCACCATGCGTATATATCTACTGTATTTCAAAAAAGATTACGTGCACACGAATAAGCAGCTACCACTGTACTGCCCCAAAGCGATATATAAATTTACGCGATTTTACTTACTTACTCTCAAAATCTGCAACCGCGCTTGCCTGTTGCTATGCTGCACCGGACTTTTGGATTCGTTTCCAGCAGTGTCTAATCTAGACTCCTGGACTCCGGGGGAACTGACAAGGCCGGGGAAAGTCAGCTAGGAGGGTCTGAGAGCGCTGCAAGTCGATATAGTAGCCTATGCCAAAATTTTCGGGGAAGGGCAATTTTCTCCGGAAACGGCCTAGATTAAACCCTGAATTCCAGGTTTCTTCCGCAGCCTACGACATGGTCAAGCAACAAGCTCTGAATACTCATTTCCTTTAATCCCTTTACTATCTCCTCAAACCTTGAGGTCTAAACTTAAAACTTTGTCATTCCAAAAGTCACTTCCTCTGTAGCTATTACAACCTGTCCCGCCTCCTCGTGGATACACTCACCTTTGATCGGCCGACAATTCACCTTGCTAATAGTTATTTCAAAAATAATTAAGCACATAAGAATTATCAGCTACTGCTCTAAATATAAAGCGCTATATAAATTTACGAGAATTTACCTACTTACTTGTTTTCTACTAGCATAGATTAATTAAGATGGCAGGCCATATTGTGCATATTGATTCTCTGGTCGGTGCATGAGAAGATTCAAGATGGCGTCGTTGTCGTCCTGTGCGCTTCTGTTCTTCATTTCCATTTTCTCTTGCATTCTGATCTTAATTTCCGCTGTTCCAAAAAAGAAGGAAGTAAGAACGACGTCTTAATAAACATTTCATGCATCGATTTTTAGCATTTTAAATTGTTAGATAATTTATTGCATTTGATTGCAAATACCCCCTTACCCTTATTAGAGTGCCTCCGGCGCTGCGGTAATTAAAAGTTAATGGTGTCGTGGCCATAAATGTACCGTATTGTATTGTAATGTACCTTTAAATATACTTGGCGCTCGTGTAATCTGACTACATGCTAATCGGATTTTACTCGGAAGTGCCGTCATACTTGATCCCTTTCTATCCCGGTCCTGTTTGCTTGTAGTCAGCTGGTTGTTGTACGTATTTTAATAATTATATGCGGCTGCTCTGCCAGGCATTTATTAAAGCGGCCTCACTTAGCCCATTGCACCGACCATCTTATCTTACACTTTGTGCGGCGGACAGGTGACTGCTCCAGAAATAAAATGTGTTTATATATATATATATATATAATGCCTATTGACATATACCATATTGATAGGTTGTGCTGGATGATAAAGTATTACAGTTGATGGAATGGAGCAGCAAAAAGTCCGTCATTCGACTGGATGGTAATAAATTCCGAGCTTACATCAGGGCCCCTCCTAGAAACTATTCCGTTGTTGTTATGTTGACTGCTTTGCAGGCTTATCGTCAGTGTTCAGTTTGTCGGTAAGCCAGCAAATCTCTGTATTTAAAAAAAAATTGTGCATGAATTTTCTTATATTTCTTTGTGCATGATTTACTTTAGAAATATAGTGGTCTGTTTAGGATATTTTTCTATTTTGTGCATAACAAGATAAGAAAATGTTTAAATAATGTTTCTCTTATCTTTAAATGAGCTTTTTAAATTTATAGAGTGATCACTTTTTAGTGCACTATTTGTTGAGGCTTCATCATCGTCTTCTGCTGTCCTCATGGGTTGAATTTGATGTTACAATATGACTTTCCTTTTTCCAGCCTTGTCTGACTTGTGTTTTTCTGTCTGCCAATGACTACTGCAATCCTGTTCACTTTGTCACATTGTACCCCATCTGCTTTTGTTTGCCCTACTTGTCTAAATCTGAGCAAAATTCTTCATTGGATTGTCCTTTCCAGTGTTAGTCAGCTTTGCAGTTCCTTGAGCAGTTCATTGCAGACATGAAAATATTTACTAGTGCCTTTATTGAGGCACTAGTGAATATTCCTTTGCTTGCCCTTTTGTAATATATAATTAATCTTAGAGTTTGTTTTGCTTTGTAGCCAAGCAAACGATGAATTTCAGGTCATTGCTAGCTCGTGGCGATACAGTCAGTTGTATTCTAGTCGACTTTTCTTTGCCATGGTCGATTATGACGAAGGCCAAGATGTCTTTAATTCAGTGAGTTCACTTTTACCGTAACTTTGATTGAAGTTCAGTCGACTCCACTTATGTGGTTAATTCGGTTAAGTGGATAGTATTCTGAAGTCCTGTTTTGAGCCACAAGTAATGGAACAAAGGTTCTTATAAGTGGATATGCTCGTATGTGTATATTCGTATGACACTGTGTACTGGTAAATAGCAACAGATGGATGGATAACGAACCATCAACATAGCCAAACATGCTGCAAACAGCTATATCTGTTGCTTTTTGTGTGTTTATGTGTGTGCGCGCGCGCGCGTGATGGAAAGTAATAGTGGATTGTGTTGACACTGATTGATATTGTTTCTCTGAATGACTGACTTTGTTATGTAACAGGTAGACAGGAAGATTTGTCCTGTGAATTGATCGTTTCTGTTCTCTCAGTAAAAATCTTTAATTTGTTTAGTTGAAGATAAGTTCCGCTCCAGTGATCATGCATTTTCCAGCAAAGGAAAACCAAAGAAAGCGGACACTATGGACATTCATAGGTGATTCCAACCGATTTGTTTCTTAATGGAATGAACTGAGTGCAGTGGTGGTCAATTTGTTAAAAGCAGGGGAGTTTGGGGCTACTTCCATCCCACAATTTTTTTTGGTCCTACTGTGGAATTGACTGATTGAACATTTTAAGTGCAAGAATCTTGTTTTGGAAGTAACTAGTGTGGATTTTTTATTTATTTTGGAAAATTGAGAAATTTAAGGCATTTCTTGTTTTTGTCATGCTGCATGGTGAATGGAATTGGTTTGTCATAACTGCCCCAAGAATTTTGGCACACATATTTAGAAAGGCATTTTGACTTTTTGATAATGAAGTATATGATTGTTTCAAGTTTCCATTCGAAGCATTTGATTATATTTTAGTTTGTTTTTAGATGTGCAGCTTTTGAATTTGTTTCAGAGTAGGATTTGCAGCAGAGCAGATAGCCAGATGGTTAGCTGAAAGAACTGACATCCAGGTACGGATGAAGTATTTGTTGTTTTTCATGTTTACCCTGTGTGCATTACGCTTGAGCTACACAAGCACGTACATATTGATCAGAAATTCAGTTATTGATTATGTGATCAATAGTTTATTTGTGTTGGACAGAAGCAGATTGATAGAAGCAGTGCACGCTGATGTGCTGTAGTTTATTACATTTGTGTGTAACAGCTTGATTTGATTTTTGCTGACCAATATTTCAATTCTCACTCGTAAATTTGCAACCTGCAAAGAGGATGTCAGGCAGATAAAACCACAATTTTCAAACCCACCAAGGATTGGTCTCAACCAGTGACTCTAAGCCACCAGACCGCCCTTTCAATTCGATCGTGGATAATATTATTTTCTAATAGCAGTACAGTGAAGCCCGCTTAATTGCATAGGTACCGAGCAAGCCTTGCTTATGCGATTAACTGGGCTATGCGAATAGTCGGGACGTCTGATAATTAATTGTACGCACAAAACACTGGTTCGGGTTTTTATGTTATTATGCGATTACGCGGGTTATGCAATTAAGCGATATGCGATTAAGTGGGATCCACTGTACTATAGTTTGGTGGTTACTGTAGATTCGGGTTTTTCGGCCTCCAAACTACTCTGGAACTTTGGCATTGGCACTTCTGTTCTCGGTTGTTGGTGGTGTTCTCTACCTGAAACGCAACAATCTCGAGTTTCTCTACAACAAAACATCATGGGCAATAGTTGCTTTGGTGAGCATAATCAATTTTATATGCAGAGAACCATTGTGTTGGTTATGACCATTTAGAGAAATAATTTTTTGAAGCGGCTTTTGATGTTAACAGTAGTGAAGCCTTCAGTCATTTATGTTAGATAAATTTTCACAGATGGCAGTTGAATTATATTTTTTTATTATTGGTTATTCAGTAATTTTGTCATTGTTATGGACAGTATCTAATACAAATATCACTGCATGCTATTCAGTGAGGCTTAATAAGGCTATTATTTCCATTTCCATCATCACTAGTCAATCAAAATATCTGTTGATTGACTAGAGAGGGTTTTGATTGTAAAATATACTGTATTAACAGTGATGTATTCATATCCAGTCTTTAGCTGAGCTGCAAGTTGATGCCTTCAAGTTGCATGTTTGACTGTAAATTCTGACAAAATAGTTTTATGTTAAGTCTAAAAATGTTTTAAGTTTTTCGTTGACTGTTTCATATTTCTTAACGACAAAATTGTGTTGGTTTTGCTCTAGAGTAATGCAGTGCTTCGGCTTGACTTTATATTTAGAAATTCAACTGTTTTGCTTTTTATTTTTAAAGATTGGCGATATCTTGAATGAATATTTTAGACTATTATGTTTGCGATGACATCGGGTCAGATGTGGAACCACATTCGAGGGCCACCATTTATGCACAAAAATCCTCAGACTGGACAAGTGGTTAGAGTCTATATTGTTGATCTTACATTCCACAAGGACTGTTGAGAGTCTGACAAAGAATAAAAATACACTCGGGACTGATTTAACTAAGTGCCTAATCTGGTGTAAAAATTATGAAATGATTGTCAGAACTAGATTGTCTGACTGTTTGATTGATTGATTGCCTGATTTGAATAACCAGAATCTCAGACTGTGATATTTAATAGGGATGTTAATTTATTTATGAGTGCGGTATTTCATTATGAAACCGAGTTTTTGGTTTCATTCTGTTAACTGACTTGCTGTTGCATTGTATTTTTCCTCTTCAGCATTACATTCATGGAAGCAGTCAAGGCCAGTTCATTGTGGAAACATACATTGTGATATTCCTCAGTATCCTTTAGCATTTGAACACAAAATTCATATTGGTTTTTATGTTTATTTATTTGTGTCTATTTTATTCATTCTTGTCCATCCACACTGAACAGCCCATCAGCCCTCATTGCCTTTATTAATGATAATTTAATAGAGGATGTCTGCTGGATATCTCTTGTTGGAGTACTGCAGAGCAGTTGCATAGCATGACTTTTATGGGGCCCAGAGTGGTGGATTGCCAATATGCCATCACAAAGTCTATCATTTATTATTTGCATTGTGGGATTTGTCATTATTATCTATGGCCTTGGTTCACCTATAGCAGTCTATTAAGAGGAACCGTAGTTAGGCCTACTCGAAGTTGACTACTACGCCATAGTAGGCATAGGAACAATAGGACTTTCCTTGTAACTAATGGACCCCCACTAACAATGGAAGACAGAATGTGGACCGGCTTCAAAAAAGTTTGAGTATCCCTGCATGATAGGAAAATTTACGTTAACATAGTTTACTTCATTGACGCTAGCTAAAGTGATTATTATTGGTGTCTCTATTTCTACAACAGAATTTGAATAAGATAAGTGCTATTAAAGTTCAGCTGCAAAGTTGAATGAACTTGAATCAATCGATGAATTTGTTTTTGTTGTTGTTGTTGTTGTTGTTGTTTTTGTTGTTTTCTTAAATGGTTTGAATTAAGATGCTGCTGTTGTCATGGGAATGATATTGCTGAGTGAGGCAAATAGTTTGAAAAAGGATGCCAACAAAAAGAAAAGTAAGTCCCTCAAGAAAATTTGTCTGTGTAAAATGATGAGCTTTTGCTTTTTGTTAGGGCTGTGCCGAATTCCAGCTTCGGCAAAGCTGAATTACAGCCATTTTCACAAATACGGCTCTGGCCAAATTCTGGCCGGATTTTGGCCGGATTTGTACTACCTACTCAGGAATTTTCTTTGCAGTTTCACCATAAGCACTAAGTGCAGTTATAACTTTTAACATGTAATTATGTTAATTAATGAGCAGTGAATAATTTTTCTCATTAAAGTATATCTAATAACAAATACAGTAATTTATTAGTAGAGTTAGTGCTCAGTTTTGCAGTCAATTTAGCTATGTACCACTACAGTGCCAGTCAAGTTTTGCAGTTCAGCACTGTTTATTTGTAAATCCGGGTCTGGCCGGATTTCACTTTTGAAAATCCGGTTCCAGTCTAAATTGAAATCCAGTACAACCCTACATTTTGTGGAAAATAAACAGAGAGATGACTATGCAATTGTGTGGTTATTTTCATATTAAGTTATTAATAGTTAAAATTTTGCTGTTTAAACGTTTGGCGTATGTGCCACGATCGAACCATTTTGACCGAATGACTGGATGTGTCTGATATTGTGTTATGAATTTATGAGTTTTTTTCTTTATTTTCATAGTTGTGGCAGTCTGCGGTCTTGCCTCTGTGACGTTCTTCTTCAGTCTTCTGTTGTCTGTGTTCCGAGCTAAATACCAAGGCTACCCATACAGGTAAGTTTAGTTGGTTAAGGGTGTTTCAGTTTTATTTGTACCATATGACCACTTGCACTAAACTTTGTCTTAGTGCATAATTTCTGTTCAGGCATTTTATCAGACCATTTCAGTGCTAATATTTCAAAATTTTATTACTGTCTTGTTAATTTTACTGCCCATTCCATTTTTTGGTGTAGACTGGCTGAAGCCCCTTAGCGCTTCCCCCGGTGGGAGTAGATGAAATGACTCTAGACTTTTAAAGTAATTTCTTAAGTTACCCATTTCTTTTGCGAAAGTAATATGCTATTATTTTTGTTTTTCAGTTTCCTCATGAAGTAATGAAGCCGTTTTGGTTGCCGCGCGCACGGATTTAGTCAATTTTATCTGAAATTAGCCTACAACTGTTTGCCCTTCTGATGAGATGTAATGACTTGTAAATTGTACTCTACGATGATGTCGGAATTCCGTTAAAAAACTAATTGTGATTGCTTGTGGCTGATGTTCTTTGTGCTTTAAAACTGTATTTGTTAGATCTATTTGGTTGCTGGCAATGCCATAACCTTGAATGAAAACTTTGATCAACTGATTTGGACGTAATCATAACTAGCTACATGTACTTACAATTTTGCTACTTTATGTATTGCTGCATCTGCTATATGCAAAGTGACATAATCTCAGCTCTATAATGACTGCAATGGCTTTGACACCAGCTGCAAGTTATTCCTATTTTGATGGATCATGAAAATGATTTGCTGTTTTCGATCATATTGTATACAGTGTATTTTGCACATCTCGGTGTTTTAGAATAAACGTTTTGTTCTTCAAATGGCATCAGTTATGATCAGTAGCTTTTTATTTTCACGGTACACAATGAAAAAAGACTTAAAGATTGTGTGTTGGTCGCCTTAGAAAGGAGGAGAGAGATACACTTTAGATGACTTTACAGAAACATGCAAAATAATGACTAGGAAAGTACTGTAGATGTGCCATACAGTCGATCTCTATAAAACAGCACACATAACAGCAGAAGAGACCGCCACACATGCAAATTGTTCAAGCAGAGAGGGACCAAGGAAGAAACAGTTTTAGACTTTTAGTGCAAGGGTTGTGGACAAAAATGGAACAGTTTGGACAAAGTGACAGTAGAAACGGTAAACTGATTCAAAGGTTATCTGGAAAAGCTAGGTTACTGAACTCAGAGAGTTACTATAGTGGCTTTCACACAGGCTAACTCTAGCCGTCTAAACCACTTTAAATATTATTATTCTTATTATTATTATTAAGTTTGGGCTTGTTTTAGTATTTTGAAATTTTTGACCCGAATTCTAACAAGCCCTTGACAACGTTGATGCCTTGTTGATTTTAAGGGTTAAAATTGTTGACATATTATTTTTGATTTCCCCAATGACTTTTCAGCAAGACTGAATACTGATCTTGGGATCTTAAAATTGTGATCGGTGTTTTTATTCTAAAGACATTTTACTGTGCCAATTCTGAGGGAAGACAATGAGCACAAAGCAGGAGCTAGGTAGGAACGATAGCCTCACATGTGCCTTGTCGTTAATAGTGGATTGATATAGCGCCAGATTTAATTTTGCGATAGATGTCAACTAATGGATGGATTTGGTCTAGAATTTTAGTTATCTTGTGAAAAATAGCAAAGATGATGGTTTTATTGATGTATTTGCACACCACTTGGTTTCATCACAATGTAAACTAGTAGTGGCAGTAGCACTGGAAGACATCGAGACAGCCTAGAAGAAAGTTAGCTGATTAATTATGGGTTTGTCACAGAATGTCAATATGCTATGCCAGTGGTGTAATTTCTTATTGTACAGAATTTTAAGTTTAGTTTACTGCAAATAGAAGTTGTAGAATTAGAATAATGCATATTCATTATGCTGGCACTGCTCTATTGGTTTTTCATGACAATATTTTGTCTCCTATGAACACAGCAAAGACACGGTCATCATTTTATCAGATTTTTCTAATGCTTTTTCCAGAGACTTGAACACTGGTTTGTTGTTTTTGCAGTTAATATTATTGCACTGTGTCAATTTTCAGATAATAAAGTTGAAGTACCTCCTGGCTGGAAGCCAGAACCGTTTACCAAGGAATGCAATCCACACGGACTGCTTGAAGAAAGCTTTTTTGCCAGAACATTTCCCAAATACCGAGAAAAATACATACGGGAAGTGTGGCCTCTTGTGAAAGCTGAACTTTCAAAACATGTAACTATTTACATTTTCTGTTTGAATTTTGACATTTATATTTGACATGTCTTATAATTTATAAAGTTTCTAGAACCTCAGGGCATATTAAAATACAAGATTTTTATGAAGTCATACATTCATGTTATTTATGTAATACACTCATGAAATCACCACTCAGTAATTTCATGATGAGCAACTGAGATGCTGAATGAATAAATTGCTGGTCTATCTTTTGAGACAGATATAAAAATTTTTAGAAATGTATATTGACAAACTTGTATAGAGCAGATAGTCTAACCATATGTTTGCTCACTATTCAGTGAAGAGCTTCTTTGCTTAGTAGTGAGCTAATTATGTAATGATTAACATAACATATTTTGATTTGAATAGTCATTTAGAATTTGTAGTGATTGGAAATTCAAGCTTAGGCATTGGATTTGAATTTGCCCATCAGAGTCTTTACATTTGGACATCATGATGACTGGGTGCTTTTTCCATTCAAGTCAGTTGAACATTCTACAGACTCTTTATCTTTAGAAACCTTTCTCCTCACCAAACTTTCTGGTTTTGTTAATTTACAGGAAATTGTAGCTGAACTTGATCTGATGGAGGGCACAATGAAAGTTAAGACGATTAAATACAAGACGTGGGACCCATTCATTATACTGAAAGCGCGGG
Organism: Metaphire vulgaris; assembly: GCA_018105865.1. Classification (NCBI taxonomy): domain Eukaryota; kingdom Metazoa; phylum Annelida; class Clitellata; order Crassiclitellata; family Megascolecidae; genus Metaphire; species Metaphire vulgaris. The sequence goes on along the minus strand of CM030838.1, from coordinate 14,506,385 downwards.
ACTTAATTACGCTGATCGCCAGAAGTGTTCCGTATGAGCAGGTGCGGCTAAATCTTTTAACTCGTAATGACTTGGCATTGTAACATCCAATATTATTGCTCTATGTTTCACATTGCACTCGCGTCTATGCTTCACCACTCAAGACCTGCTTCACATTCCACAGGACCTCATTTCAATATTTCAGTGATGAGGCTTTGGATTGGTTGAACTAATTCTCTGGCATGTGCTTGAGGCTTATAACTAAAAACCCTCCATGACACTGTTCCTCAAAAGCTTTACAACCTACCTATTTCTCTTTCAAAGCAATTGTAGTGGGAGTGCTTGTTTATAAATAAAGGTGCTTTATAGACGGCTTTATATTACATGTTAGTCCCAAAAATCACCCAGAATTAATGAATGTGCCAAACTAGACCAGTAGTTCTTTACACATTTTTTCTTAATTTGTTGGTTCCAACTTTGATTTATTTGCCTTTAAATTACTTGTGCCTTTAAAGCATAATTAATAAACATTAAATAAATTAACAAAATTAGCATATGTAATTAACATACATAATTCATTCTGCTTGTAAAAAAGCATGATCCCATTGGAAAACCAAAAGGTTTTGTTAATTTACAGGAATTTCAGTTTTACATAGCAACGGTTGAATGAGGGCAGTTTGCCAGCCTTTTCCTCACCACCTTTCCTTCCACCGAGTTAGCACCCAATGTACTCATTCACAGCTGTGTTGACTGGGGGTGCTCGGGGCAAAAGCAGCCTAAAAGTTGATGCCACTGCCAGGACTTGAACCACTGACTTCAAGATTGGCAGACCAGTGCGCTAACCACTGCTCCACCGCGCACCCTTTATAGACTTGTGTACTTTATAAATTCTGTGGCAATGCGACTTTGTGGTAATTAATTATCTAGCTAGTGCTTGCTTCATTCTTTTATAGGCAATATTTTCACTCATTTATTTTTAAAATCTTGACATAACATTTGATTTGAAAATAAGATGGTCCGACATTGCTTGCAATAGTGATAATATTGATAATATAGTTTAAAAGTAGTTTGCTGTTCTTCTAGGCCATACGCATTCTTGAAGATGATGTCCACTGTGAAATCATTAAAATTAAGAACCTTGTCAACAAACGCGACAGGTTTGTGCGTCGTCGTCAGAGATTGATTGGACCGGATGGATCCACCCTGAAAGTGTGTATTCGTTTGATGTTTTCAATTTACGGAGGAAATAAATGTCCAAATTAACTCAACTTAATATGTTTTGAAATGCAGGGGAAGCTGATTTGGGAAATCAGTCGATTTTTTTTTTTTTTTTTTACCAAATGATGTTATTTTTATTCCTAGTGAGTCATTGCATATGACTATATACTGTTTATGGTTGCATTAATTTGCTGTCAAGCTCAATTTTTTTGTCATACAACTTGTCATTAACCAAAGCTAATGAAATTGCTTCCTCTATCAATATACCCTTCAGTTGTCTTGACTGTTCACATTCTTCCAGTGGCATGTAGAGAGTGGCCGACGCCCGGGGCCAAGTTGTCCAAAGTACGCCCACGAGCAAACGGGCAAAAAAAGGTCATCGGTTCAATTTTCGACGCCCCCTGTTGGTATCTGTGTCCGGGGCCACGTCATCACCCCAAATGGTCTGACAAACAAAAAAAGGTTATCGGGGGTCAATTTTATGCTCCCCTGGTCTGCGCCCGGGGCCACAGCCCCACCCGCTCCCCTCTACACGCTACTGCATTCTTCAGTTATTTAATTGAGTTGTACTTGGATTTTGTTTTTAGGCCATTGAACTATTGACAAACTGTTACGTTCTGGTACAGGGCAGTACTGTGTCAGCAATTGGGTCGTTCAGAGGTCTTAAAGAGGTGTGTTTTGTCAGAATCTTCAAACCAGTAAAAGTTTTCTGTAAAATTATTGTGCACTGTAAAATTATAGCTGTTTCATCAAATCATTATAATTTTTAGGTCTTTGTGAAGGCAACTGTCTAATGATTACCAGTAATTAATTTAGTCACATTATTGCTTGTTGGGGGTCACTGAAAATTAGAATATAGGGTAGTGCAAAAGACCAGACTATATTAAATGCAAACATAAATGTGACTAGTCCGGTTTGTTTTGTGTCATCATTTTTATAATTGTAATACTTGACCTATGGATAGATGATTTTAGTGACTTTTAGTGAATATGTGCTGACATTTAAATATCAAGTTTTATGACTATTTTCTTGTTTCGTAATTTAATTGAGGTCCAGTGGGCAGACTGAACTTTTTTTCTACCAGTGACCACAATCTAAAAAGTCCAAGTCTAAAATTTGACGCATGCATTTTGAATTCTGACAGATAAATCCATTTTGCACTATGTAGTTTATGTCTTCCTGTGTTAGATGAAAAATGACTTGCTGTTTAAACCTTAGGTTCGACAAGTTGTTAAAGATTGCATGAAAAACATTCATCCGATTTACAATATCAAGGTTGGTGGTCTCGGTAAAAGTCTTTCTGCTGGTAAAACAAGCCTAGCCTCTTGTAATTGTTTCCATTATCTCTTTTTCTAAGAATAATTTTTGTTACTCTGATACATCCACTACTGTATTGCCTACATGGACCAAGGCAAAATTTCAAAGGATATGAAATGTCGATTTACATGTATGCTGTGTCTATTGTCACAATGGAATTGTATAAGATGAATTTAAAAATTGCAGTGTTTAATGATCAAAAAAGAGTTGGCAAAGGATCCGCTGTTGAAAGACAAATCTTGGGACAGATTCTTGCCAAAGTATAAGAAGCAGAATATAAGCAAACGAAAGAAACCAAAGGTCATAAAACAGAAGAAAGTGTATACACCATTTCCACCTCCCCAGCTGGAAAGAAAAGTAAGATTGTGAAACACAGGTGTAATTAATTAATTAATTATCCACTTGTTGGTGATAAGTTTTAACTTAAGTTTTAGATTTGGGTACGTCGAGTAGAATTACCTGAAATGTATTGATACATGAAATTCACCTTAGGGCTCATCCATATAGTATGTATGTAAAAAGGTGTATTTCCAACCCCCTGTTTGCACACTGTACATACACAAAATCTCCTAAATCCAACCCTCCCCTTCCCCCTTCAATGTGTACTGTATGTACTATATGGATGGACCCTTACCGGTAATAAATTTATATGCAATTTAAGTTGATATTTGAACTGGCTTCTTCGATTTTTGTGAATATGGTGTTTGCCTCTGAAACCTCATTGTTAAAATGGTAATTTAAATTTGCTGCAATTTTTTCACTGTTTCTTTAGCTGCAATATTAATAATGATGCTTGGTTAGGTTGACAAAGAACTTGCTTCGGGAGAATATTTCCAGAAAGAAAAAGAACGCATGAAAAACAAGCAGGAAGCAAAAAAAGTAATTTTTTTAGTTGCGATTTATTTTGCAAGCAGTTAATTCTGATTGCTCAACATTTGACAACAGATAATCAAACATTTCTTGAGTAATTGTTTACTGAGATTATTTTATTTTGTGACAATGACAGTAACAATTATATAAATTCTCTGTTACATTACCTTATGTGAACTGTTATTTAGATGTTGGAAGCAATACAAATGCTTGCATCTCTGTTTCAAATGTAATTTTAAGGTTAAACAATTGGAAAAAGTCAAAGAGAAGAAAAAGAAACGAGAAGAAGCATTTATTCCACCAGAGGAACCAGTTTATTCAAAGTAAGAAAATCAAGGTCAAATTTAAAATCTTCCTTCTGATTGAAAGGGCATATGAGCAGAAACATTCAGAAACTATGTAAGGCATTGGGGCTCATCCATATAGTACGTACGCAAAAAAGTAATATTTTCAAACCCCCTCCCCACGTTTGCACAGCATACGTAGGCAAATTTTCCTAAACCATACTCTCTCCCCATCAGTGTGTACATACTATATGGATGGACCCTTATTGTATAGGTCATGGTAAGAGGTACTCTAAATTTCCATGACATGACACAAGGGTCTTATACTGAAGCAGTCACTGATTTGGAATGTCAAACCAGGATACTAGTGTTGCCTGTTTGGTTTTTAAATTTTGTTTCTTTAAGGCTTTTTTTTCTTCTTCAGAAAAAAGAAATTGAAATCAAAGTCATCGTAATCATATCTATTTTGAAAGCTGTGAGTTGAAGCTCAGTCGCTGAGGTAGGTTATTGATGGTTTCAGTAAATTCTACCAATTTTTCCAGCTGTCGACTTCTCCATGACATATCTCCAAAGTTCTCTGTCCTTTGCTATTTCTTCTAAAGTCATTCGGTGTCTTCCGTCAGTTTTTCCGTCGAGATTCAGTCCTGCCTTGTTCAGATCCTCTTCCAATCCGTCCACCCATCGTCTTTTCGGTCTTCCTTTAGATCTATATAAATTGTCATGAAGAACAGAATAGATCTCCCCTCTGGTTTGTAGTTGAAAATTCGTCTTGGGTTTCTTATTTCTTCCATTCTGAGAATGTGTCTGGTCCATTTCATTCTTCTCTTGCTCATTGCAGTGTTCTCTGCAACCGAGCATGTGATACAAGAATGTGATGTTACATTTCGGGGTTGGATGTTTTATGTATTCCATCTCATAATGTTGTAGCCTATTTTATTACATGCAGTTTAAATTTAAGTTTTTCTAAAATTTGTACCGTCACTGAGTTAACTTTCTTGTATTGATTATGCTTTTGAATAGAATGTCTGTTAATTGGGTTTTGAAGGTATTAAGAAGTCTGTGAAAATAATTAATACGTTCTGTTATGATAAATACCATATTTTGATGAAAACAAATATAAGCGGATAAATAAGATCTAAACAATGATTTGTTTCAGCTGAGAGCAGTCGCAAAGCAGAGATTGATCAATGCACTGATTGCATTGTGGATATATCATCTGCTACGCTTTGGACTTGAACTTAAAAAACTGTTTCACCTAAGTAATACAAGATTTAAAACTTTTGATATTTATTACAAAGGCATATGCACTGTAAAAATGTATGCAGACATTTTGAATAAAATTTTATTTAGCCGATGAGAAAGTGTATTTAGTATGGATGAGTTACTAAATACTGTAGCAAGCAAATTTGGTAGCCGTTTCTCTAGTCGTTGATTCAATCGGTGCATAAGACTGAAATTCAGTGACGGGTTTAAAATTGCTGGACATCAAATTTCTTGGTTTATTAGCTGAATGGGTACTACATGTAGACATTCTATAGCTTCGGGCCCCATATTCTGGCCTGGGGTCTGTCATGGGATTTTCAGAAAACTGCTGAGAAATTTTTCAGGGGACGTAGGAATGATCGGAATAGAGTCGTCGAAATATCGGTGCCAATGTAAGTAAGTAAGTAAAACGAAATTTCTATAGCGCTTCCCAAAAGCAAAGTATTTTTATGAAGGGTGATAAGATTTGCGGTGGATAGAATGCAGGTCTATAATGAGGATTTCGCCGCGAGCTCCTTGACTACCCTTATGCTTGAAGACTTTCTCACTCGAAAATATCGGAGGGCATGAGAGACGGTACCTCCTCCATATTCCGGAACAGGGACGTAGCTAGGAATGGGCTTGTGGGCCTCAAGCCCTCCCCCCTAAACCTGAATCTAGCTTCTCCAAATGAATTCAAGCCCAATTAAATGGCGTTGCGGGCTCAAAAGGAAGAAAGGGGAGTGAATCTTGGGCTTCAGTCCCTCAAGCCTAAAATCCTGCCGATGCCTAGCTACGCCTCTGTTCCAGAACCCTGGCTACGGCAACTACGCCACTGTGATGTTTTGTACAAGTGCAGTGCATGCTAAATGAGCGAGAAACTCGGTCGTGTGTGTTAGGCATAAGATCTATGCTGTACCGCGAACGACTCTGTAAGCCTGTTCATGGGCGTCCGAAAGGGGTGGATTATTGCACCCTCTGGAAAATTGTGGAGTCATGAACAAAGTAAAATTGCTTGTTTCTTTCGTCACAAAACCTTGTTTTGCACCCCCTCCCTGGAAATTTTTTCATTTCTTTTGCCACAAGACCTTGTTTTGGACTAGAGGTGGGTCGATTAATCGAAATCGTAATCGAAATCGCGATTTTTGGAAAAACGAAATCGTAATCGAGACGATTATTAAATAAATGAAATAATCGATAATCGTCGAAAAAATAATCGAAATCGCGATTATTTTTCGATTATTCCGGTTATATTTTACAATATTTCCGATTCAAAGAAAGATCAATTTACCATTGACTGAAAATGGATTCAGCTGCGTATAAAGACAAGCACCATCTTTCTGGGCTTTCGATGCGGTGTGGCATGCGGGTTTAATGTACAAACTCTCGCTCAATTTGCCACCTGGTTGTGGAATTACTCATCTCTGACAGACGGTTCTTAGTTCACATGGTAGGCTCCTGGAGACGTCAGCGAAACGGTCTAACACAGTGTTCAGTTCGCACCTATGTTATTAAATTTGTAGGCTTATAGGCCTACACTTCATGCGGATACCATAGGTAGGAAGTTTGGATGGGCGATATCGGTCTGCAGGCTTGTTCCAGATTGAAGACCAGGGTTATTTCAGAGAAGGGGAAAATGTGTCAGGAAAATCCGATGGATGATTTGGGGTCGGGCTGAATTTGGAAGTCTCAAAAGGCTGACAAGCAAAAAAACCTTATAGAGACTCACAAAAAGTCTGACAAGCAAAAATTCATCCGAGGATAAAAGTTGTGGGGTGTCCAATCGATCGATCGACTAGGTCACAAGCGAAAAGGTAATCAATTTTGAGGACCCAGAATACCTTCCTAGCATTCCCAAAATCCCAAAATTGGCGCAAGCAAAAGGTCATCGCCAATTTTGAGGAGCAGAATACCTTCCTAGCTTTCCCAAAATCCCAAAATTGTCGACAAGCAAAAAGGTCATCACAAAATTGGAGGCCCCCTAGTGTAGCATCTAGGTTACTAGCCTCCCAATGACGAATCAGTCAAATGAAAAATGGCCCTCCGCTCTGAAAACAGAGTCAGGGCTAGTGTTATGCATTCGTTACTACCATTGTATTCAATTTTTCAAATTGATTTATGTTAGGTTCGAAATATAAATTGAATCACAGAAAAACTTAAAAATGGCGGAAAGCCAAACTGTGAAATAATCGAAATCGAAATTATTATTTAATCCGTAATCGTAATCGAAATCGTTTTGAGTGAAAAATAAAAAATAATCGTAATCGTAATCGGAAAAAATAATCGTAATCGACCCAGCTCTATTTTGGTTAAAATGCGGACGCCCATGAGCCTGTTTGGTCGCCGATTCTTGGATCTTGACAAGAGGCGACTGCAGGCACACATTGTGCCTCCTATATTATAGGTCCGGCAAACACACACAGACGCCGTACTTCATGCGCGTTAAGGATGGGCAATCGGTCTGCGCTTGTTCCAGACGCAAAGCAGAGAAGGGGGAGGGCTCCGATGGATGATGCATCGGGCTGAATATGCTCTCTCTCGGACAGTCTCATGTCTGTCGATCGGTCACCGTCCGTCTCTGTCTGTCTCTCTATGTCTCTCTCTGTCTCTGTCTCTCTCTCTCTCTCTGTCTCTGTCTCGCTGTCTCTCTCTCTCTGTCTCTGTCTCGCTGTCTCTTTCTCCTCCCGTTCACCTCTTTCTCCTCCCGTTCACCTCTCTCTCTCTCTCTCTCTCTCTCTCTCTCTGTGTGTGTGTCTCTCTTTCTCCCTCTCTCTCACTGTCTCATTCTCTCCTCCCGTTCACCTCTGCTTTTTCTTGTCAGCTGACCTAATTCACATGGACCATTGGTTGGGACACTTAACTATTTACTGTACATGCAGCTTACTGTGAATACTGCATATAATCCTGCTGGTTCAAACGTAGGCCATGAATTTCCGTTTCCTGTGTGTCTGTATGTCTGTCTGTCGGCTTGTCTGTCTGTATGTCTGTTCTTTATATGTAGGCCTAAAATCTCTGTCACTTTACTTATAGAAGCGTTTTCCTGGTTACGTGTTTCATCTTGTGCATTTGCTTAGTCTTTATTCTGAGATGTGTGTGTGTGTGTGTGTGTGTTTGTGTGTATGTTTTTAAATTACGTGTCAGTGCTCTGCTTTCCGCCGATTTTTCTCTCTTCTTTCTTCGCAGCGCTGAATCGGCTGCTGTTCAGCTGTTTGCATCCTCTGGCTACACTAGAAGACACTGGCGGATGAACCAGCAGCAGCAGCAGCTCAGCTTATCTCCTCTCTTGCCTCTCTCTCTCTCTCTCTCTCTCTCTCTCTCTCTCTCTCTCTCTCTCTCTCTCTCTCTCTCACACACACACACACACACTTTCTCTATTCCCTCTCCATTCGCAACAGGGAACTGGGACGCAGCATGCCTAGAAGGCCGGTAACTGCGTCGAAGGCGGCGGTGGCGGTGGCGGCCGTTGGCTAGTCGGGCTACGGCAGCCCGTGTATTGACTGACCGTCTGATGGCAGCGGAGTAGTCGTCGTCGTCGTCGTCGTCGTAGTCGTAATTACGCTCGTCGAATTCTCGACAGAACGATGCTAGAAACGACGGAAACAGCAGCAGCAGCGGCGGCGGCCTTACACCTACTACTACCGCCGCCGCCACCGGCGCCCTCGACCGTCTCGCCAACCGACCGACCCCAGCAGCAGCAGCAGCAGCAGCGATGGCTGAGACCGCCGTCGGCGAGGAGACGACCCCGAACGACCCCGCTTGCGTCGTCGTCGTCGTCGACGACGTCGGGGGTCGTCGACCCGGGTCAGGAGGACGGGTTCAGAACGGCCTACGATGCCTACCACGAGGCGAACGTAACGCTGGATCCGCTTGTTCACGGCCTACTCCGTCGGCGCAGCATCCCCTCGACCGCCGGCGGCCAGGGTCCGGACGGAGACGATCGACCGCCGGAAGAACAGCCTTTGACCGGCAAGGGAAGTCACCGGTTCGGAGCGCCGTATCCGGGCTGCAGGCTGCCTCTGCAGCTGGTCCACTTGGATTATCAGGACTTTGCTCCCACGCTCTCAGGCTTCGACGACAGCGGAAATCTCAGCTGCTTCGAAACTTTTGCGTAACTATACAACTTTTCAAATATCTTCTAATTAACAGGCTAGTGAAACAACGGAAACGTATAAATATGCGATGGTCATTCAGTGTTTATTCTAGCCACCTTGACATTTTGGGGGGGATTTTGAAATGTTGGGGGGCAAGGTCTGAGTCTCCACACTTTGGGGGAGGGAATTTCCATTTCCCCGAGCCAACATATACAAATTTTGGGGGGAATTTTAAAACTTTGGGGGGAATTCCCCGAAGGCCTAGAATAAACACCGATGGTCATTGCTACTAAATCATTAGATTAATGGTTTGTCAATACATGTAAGTCGTCATCATCAGCAGCAGCGTCCTTCAGTGGCGTAGCCATGATTTCTGGAAGGAGGTTTGAAAAAATTTCGTCGATGACCGCCAAGGGGGGATTTTCACCCCCAAAATCGCCTAAAAATAAAAATTGCATGGAAATACATTAAACATTTTTTCCGCCGTCCAAGGGGGGTTAACCCCCAACCCCCCGTGGCTACGCCACTGGCGTCTTTCTCCGTAACACTGACACTGAGCAACGACATGACAACCAACTGTCTCCATGAAGTCCTCTTTTGAGCTTTCCTGTAGGCATCCGGAATAGGTGTTTCGGTCCAGTCTGCGATGTTTTTCATCCACTTTGTTCTTGGTCCGCCTTTGCCTTTCTTTCTCTTGATTTCTATCACCTAGCATAAGGGGCGCCGAGAGGGGGCAGGGGGGCAACTGCACAGGGGGCCGGCGGTCGGGGGCCCATGATGAATACGTATAATTAACAATAACATGAATAATAACAGTAAGAGGGGCCCGGCGAGTAAATTTTTCTCTGCGGGCCTGCCTAGCATGGTTGTCTTGTCTAGCTTATCCTCCTGTCGAAATTGACCAGCTGTAGTTTCCTCTTAAAGGCAAGTAAGTGAGTATAAAGTCTCGTAAATTCATAGGTCTATAGCGCTTTAAAGATCACTTCATGGACCACAACCAATTAGAGAGTGAGTATACAAAAGATCTCTTTCGAAATTTTACTGGGGCAGTCCAACCACCAAGTGCAAAAAGTAATTCATCCATCGACATGTTGAAATTGCCCTCCTCCCTCGCTTCCACTTCCACCTCAGGGAGAGAGAGAGGAAACACTGCCGATGAGACGAGCGCTGCAGAGAATCCCTAGAGCCTGTTACCGCAGCAATACTATTCGTCTCTGTTTTCCTCGTTATTTGTTTAATGATCCGGCGTCTATGCCTCGCTGTTTGTATAGGAAGAACCTGATAACGATAAAGAGACGCGGACTGTTTAAGCTTTTTGCGCGTGTTATCATCTTCTTCTTCTTCTTCCTCCTCTTCTTCTTCTTCTTCTTCTTCTTCTTCTTCTTCTTCTTCTTCTTCTTCTTCTTCTACTACTACTACTACTACTACTACTACTACTACTACTACTACTACTACTACTACTACTCTTTCTTCTTCGTCTTCTGCTGTTTATTCCGCCCTCTCTGCCTGTTCGTGAAAGTGAATAATTCTAGTTTTTGCGATTGCGTTTTTATTCCATGCGGTGAATCGTATATAGAAAAAGCGCGTCTATTCAAGGAATTATTCGAAATTAAAGAGTATAAAGAGCTCGGTCGCTTCTGCACAAAAGAATGCTTACGAAGAATTTTGTGTGATCAGCGCGGACAGACTTCGACCGAGTCGAGCGAGCAGACGGAGAGCGATAAGCACGCATACATTCAAACAGACGGAATTCAGATAGATTTAGATTCGCACGTGAAACCGCAGATCGGGGCCGAATATGAGAAGAAAGGCTTACCGAGAAAGAACGATTCCAGGAATGCGTCAGGCACTCTGTCACGCGTGGGCGTTCGGTCAATCTAGTTGAGTGCCGTGGCTGATAGGGTGTGAGGGGTAAGGGCGGGGGGGCTACGGTTGTAGGACTGGGACGAACAGTAGCAGTGATTCTTCGATGCTTGAAAATGAGATTCGAACCGGACATCGGAAGAGAGACACTGAGAAAACTAAGCACACATCCAAAAAGACGATCGGAAAATATTGTCGGTGAAAAATAGACGTGCAGTATAAGATGAACGGTTACTGGTGATAAGATAACAGCTATATCGAGCCTCGGCGAGCAGCAGATTACGAACATATGCGGCCATTCTGAGACTGGAACTTATCTATTGCCAGCGCTTTACAAGCGATGAAACGAGCTCGTATTTATGACATGTCGACCACGATACAGAGCTAGACCACAACTTCACAGGAGAACAAGCCTCGACCAGTTGCACAGTGCCAGGGGCGGTTCCACGTTGGGGATGACTGGGGATGCACCCCTGCCTCCCACCCAGCTTTTTTCATGTCAGCCTTTCAAGGGGTTTACCAGGTCCGAGTCGCTACGCTGCTACCATGGGCGTCCGCAGAAATTTTTCCAGGGGGGTGCAAAACAAGGTCTTGTGGCGAAAGAAATGAAAACATTTTCCAGGAGGGTTCAAAACGAGATTTTGTGACGAAAGAAACAAGCAATTTTACTTTTTTCATGACTCCACAATTTTTCCAGGAGGGTGCGATTGCACCTTCTTGCATCCTCCTCCGGACGCCCATGGCTGCTACACGATGTCGGCTGGGTATTTGGGTATTTGTGTGCAAAGCAAAACAGAGCTGATGACCTTTTTTGCTTGTCCGTCTTTTTCGGCAAGTTTTATTTACATTTGCTGGGCAAAACACTGTTAACGACCTTTTTGCTTTTCAATCTTTTTGGGGATTTCATTTCGTCATCCCCACCACCAACTCCAAAAAGAAATTCATTGCATCACCCGTCAAGAATTCTTGGAACCGCCACTACACGGTGCTATTTGAGACTGAGACTCGAGAGAGGAAGATTGTTTTAATTGTCATTGCGCTCTGTATACCTACGTTAGCAACTTAGCTAAAATAGGCTAGGTTATCTTCTTCGCGTGCCAACATACCTAACCAGAGAATGGAAACGCGTTACTATAGTACACAACTACACATCCCACTTCCGTTGATTACAGAGATACAACGTTGCATTCACCAGACATAGGCCTATAAACCTAGGCCAAATACTAGAAGCCTCTATACAAATAATAGACCTCATGACGATGCTAATAGGCCTACAAACGACATGGAATTTAAAAAATGCCAATCTAGCGATTGTAAAACCTGCCACCCGTATCTTACAGCTTCTACATCATTCTGCAGCTCAAACACGCGGCGTTCGTAGCCTACAAGATAAGCTCTATCCTAGAGGGCTGTCCATTAATTATGTCAACGATTTTTTGCCAATTTTTGACCCCCTCCCCCTTGTCAACAACTGTCAACTTTCAGTTACCCCCCCCCCATAATTACGTCAAAAACTTTTGACCCCCTCCCAAAGATCAATGGCAGGTCCCAATAACAAGGTTATTATTTTTGCGGTGATGACCATTTTTCCCCTGTTTTGCTCATCGAGTTTCAAAATGTGGTGGTGATGACCTTTTCCCATGCTTTTTCCACTGTAATAGTAGTATTCCATGAAATTTCCTATTTTTGATTATTTGTAAAAAGTGAAATTGTTGACGTCAACTTCTCTTGACCCCCTCCTCTCCTCTGTCAACAACTGTCAAACTCTTTCACCATCCCCTAAATTGTTGACGTAATTAATGGACAGCCCCTAGATTGTACCAACTCAAATAGCCTATAATCTATTTAATTGCTGGTTTAAAAAATGCAAATTCCAATATTTTGGAGAGACAGCACTGTTACTGAATAGTAGGCTCAGGTTGATCAACCACAGATCCACTGTTGGAGCAAACAGAGATGCGATTCTCGCAAACCACTTTACCCAGAAAAACCTTTCCGTCAATGATCTGTCTAGAAAACCAATTGAACAACTGCAAGGCGAAAAACGATGAACGCAAAAACCAACACAAACGTCTAACTAGAGAAACATACTGCATAGATTAAGGCAGGGTTTCCCAAACACTTCGGAACCGCTGGCCACTTATGCTGTTTTGTAACGCAACGCAACCCTAATCATAGCATGCAATATTTTAAAAATTTATTACGCCATCTGGCGAACGTTAGTTGAAAAGAGTCTTCTGCCTTTTGAATAAATGGCAAAACAGAAGCTCTGATTCAATTCGAATGAAAATATGGTAAATACGTTTGGCAGAATAATTCATAAGTTTGCCAAATAAGACAAAGGAAGAGAAATGGATAGTGAAATATTTTGAAAATAACCTCTTTTAAATATTTGTCAGGAACATACTTTTCTTACGCGTCCTAAAAATCATATGAGTATGGCCAATCCTTAACGGCCAGTTACATCAAAATGGACAATCCCATTGACTATATATTGTGGAGTTTCAGAGCAAAATGGTCGGAATACGCTTTGCTTGCGTTATTGCGAAAGATTAATTTTTAAAATTACTATAGGCCTATAGGACCTATAGTTTCCCAAACTTTACAGAACTGCTACCACTTCAGCGACTTTGTAACATGCCACGACCCTGCAAACTTATTGTCAACTAAAATTTGATAAAACACTTTAATTTTACATTTTAATATAAGCCTTGTAAGAAGGCATATAAATTTCTTAAAAACTAAGCCTACTTGCAGTGGCGTAGCGAGAGGGGAACGGTGGGGGTGAACCGCCCCGGGCGGCACTTGCTCTAGGGGCGGCATTTGTGAGAAAACCCTTTCTGGCATATGAAAATTTTAGTTCAACTTTTTGCAATAAGACTTTTTGCTTTTCAACTTTCAAGGCTTGTGAATATTTTTAACTAACATCCCTCCATCTGAGGCGGCACTTTTTCGAAGCAAATGCTTCCCCCTAGGGGGCGGTTTTGGTATCACGTTAGAGTAGTATATTAATTTAGGCCCCTCCTCGCAATTACGCCATATAAGATTGCCTACTTTCAACATTCATAAAATGTTATTATTATTGTAACTTTTAGGTCATTCTTGATGACCAGGGATATCGTTTATTTTTACACAAATTAGACCTAACATCCCTCCATCTGAGACTGTTAATAATAATTATAATTTGCTTGTTTCAGTCTCCCCAATCTGAGCTTTAATGCCTCTATCATCTGGTAAAATTATGTAGGTGTGGCTGTTGGAGAAATCTAATTTTTTCTAAAAGTAGCTTGTCAGACTTTTCAATAGATAATTTGCAGGTAATTTTAAATAGTTTGGCAAGGACCCCATAAAATTTCCAAAATTTAAGAATTAGAAGTTACACCCCTCCAAATTGATAATCTCCAAAATGAAATAACCTATTGATTTCAAAAATTTTTGTTATACCCTGACATTGTGGGGTGTTGTTCAG